>JASTWK010000348.1:0-110000 GCA_030770225.1 Temnothorax unifasciatus
CAAGTAAATGCCTTAATTTTGCGATTTCTTTTAAGAGAATAATAAATTGATTGTTTTAAAAATTAGTGCATGTTTTTATTTAGTATTTTAAACTACACACAGGAATTTTTTATGTAAAAATAATGAAAATTTCTTGAGCAGTAGTTGGTTGAAAGTTGCCTCCTCATAAACGCGCCGGGGATCGTAGAGACTGTTCTAATCATCTGAAATCAAAATTCGGGAAAAATTTCATCAGTTTATGAAAAAACGCTCAGCATGAACTATTTAAGAAAAAAATTTTAAATTAAAAAAATAATAACAATTTAAAAATATCATTTTTTATTATTTTAATTTAAAAAAAATTTAAAAACATAATAACAATTTAAAAAAATCATTTTATTATTATTTTTTTTTAATTTTAATTTTTCTTTTAATAGGTTTATGCTGAGTGTTTTTCCATAAATTGATGAAATTTTTCCCGAATGTTGATTTCAGATGATTAGAGCGGGCTCTGCAATCCCCGGCTCATTCATGAAGAGGCAACATCAACCAGCTACTGCTCAATAAATTTTCATTATTTTTACATCAAAAAATTCTTGTGTGTAGTTTAATTATTAAAGCGGGGAGCACACACTTCTGCATAACGCATAATGCGTAAGCATAACAAAATTGATTGATATCTTTTCTTATGCACATGTGTAGGGACCAATCAATTTTATATGCTTACGCATTATACGTTATGCAGAAATGTGTGCTTCCCGCTTAAATAAAAACATGCACTAATTTTCAAAACAATCGATTTATTATTCTCTTAAAAAAAAATCTCAAAATTTAAATCATTTACTTGACCCTGCCCCCTTAATGTCAGAATACTTCCTGTCACGATATTATTTTTTTTTTCAGAATTAATCAAAAACTATACATAACAATGTTTTCGGTATATCATAATAAGTACTTTGGATAGCACTTATTTCTGAAAATAACGTCGTAAAGTCGTTTTTTAGAATCTTATAAACATATATGTCTAAAAGATATTTTTACTACTTCTCTAGTCATGTCTGGGATATATACAGTATACAGTATACAGTATAAAGTTAATACCTTCTAGTCAATTTCCCATATCATGCTTTTATCATATTTTAGAGTTGCATTAAAAATAACACTACAATTGCATATTATTAACCTATTTATATTAAACTATTCTTATTATTTTATAACTTTTTAACTATACTCATGAAAATTCTTTATTACAAACGTTTACCTGAATAAATGTATATTGAACAGCCTAGTATTTATAATAAATATAGATATACGCACTAAAAAAAAATGTGTTAATCCCAAAAAATATTTAGCTCAATACGAACAACTAAACATGTTAGTTAACTAAACACACATTAGTTGTTTCAACAATTATTAAGTTGCACTAAAGAAGGTATAGTGGCATTTATGTCAATCTTTAAAATTTTTTAATCAAGAATTAATTAATTTAACTAATGTTTAGTTAATCTAACTAAAATGTTTAGTTGTTCGTATCAAACTAAATATTTTTTGGAATTAACAATTTTTTTTTCTCAGGTTGCATATAATAATTGTAAATAATGTAAATGAATACACAGTAAACCTAATACTGATTAAATATGACATTGATTCCTTGAATTAAATAACTATAATATTATGCGATATATTATATTTGTCAAAATTATTAACCCTATTTCCTTTAACCATGCCCTTTCGTGTCCCATGAGTTTCTAACAGTCGTTTGTTCCAGAAAACAAATGATTGTGGGATAATCCCCCCCCCCTCCCTACTAAAAAAAGTTATGGTAGGGAACCTCAGGAAGAAATTTCAGAGCCGCAGCTCATTTGTTCTCGAAACGGCAAACAATCAAAATCTCGGTGGGACACGAAAATGCATGGTTGGAAGATTACATCAGTATTGTGTGAAAGGTAAGTGAGAATTTCTTTTCAATAAAAATATATTTTTGTGTACAATAAATGTATTTAAAATATTTTTGTTGTTAAAAAAATTTTTGACATTCCATTATGGCTCAGAGGCTGGCGGAAGAGGCAGGGAGAAGCTACAATTATAAAAAAAAATAATTTTTTTACATAAAAAATATCTGTCACACTTCAAATTCGTCTTTTCTTATTCAGAAATTCTTTTTCTAGCATTTTTTAAGTCCTTAAAGTCCTTCTGTACCATTTAAAAATTACCTGCGGCGACGAAATTAAGTATTTCTATTTAATTAATAATTAAGAAGAACGGCCCAGTACTCGAATAGTACTCAATACCCGAACAAATTTGCATATATTTCTTATTTTTTATAAATAAATATCAAAATAACTAAATAATATTTTTTTTATATTTTGTTAAACATTTGCTATTTATATTTATATTTTTACTAAAAAATTGTTACTAATACAATATTATCGGGCAAAAATCATTTTAGAAATATGGGATCATGGATTTGCGATGTTTAGTTTACTTATTTTACGAATTTTTTTTAGAAAGACCGATTTTTTAATTAAAGTTTTTTTTTAAATGTAATATACTTAACTGTATTATTAACATAAATTAAAACTTCTTAATAAGTTTTAGAATGAGTTTCAAATATTAAAAATTAAAAAAATATTAAAATTTATAAGAAATTACCGTGTCCGGATTGTGGGTCACGTAATAAGTCATACGTCCCGTCGACAGTGAACAGTAACTAAGCAGATTGTTTATGCATGTGCTGTCATTAATAATTAACGTATTTTTTAAATATTTTAATTATTTATGCATATTTTTTATGTATAAATATTTATCAAATCCTTAAATAAAAGATATATATATATTATTTTCTACAAAAAAAGTTAATACTTCAATTTTTTTAATTAAAAAAATAAATGTTATTAATACATAAAATATTTGTAAACGTATTAAATAAATAAATTCCCAAAACTCTTCCTAAAAGTTATTTTTTTCTAAGTTTGGGTACTAGGACATAAAAATGGAACATTCGGGACATAAGTTTTTCCAGCGTTCGGGTACTGGGACAAATAAAATATCGTGTTTTAATCTTTATAATAAATAATTTTTAATAAAAATAATCTTGTTTTGTCATTTTCTATTGTATATATTATAGTTATGTATATAAAAAAAATTACTTGTTTTTTAAGCAGATTAATCAATTATATACGGCCAATTTTGATAACCAAGTCTTATGGGCCCGTCCCCTTATCTCATATTTTTTTTCTTATTCGCACTACTTTTAGCTTTAATTTGCGTGTTTGATCATTAAGCTTCGTCAATTTGTTCGTGAGTTATGATTTTTTAAATAAAACGAGTTGTAACGTGTGTTCGTCAACATATAATTGTTGTACAAAAATATTTAAATAAATAATTTCCAAATGTTATTTACATTGATTTTTAGTCGAAGATACAAAAATGTTATAATAATTTTTTGGGAATTTTTCAAAGCTATTAACATTTTGAAAAACACGTGGGAAAAACTCGAAAGTGCATGGTTGGAGCATTAAAGGGGCGGGAAAAACGAGGAAATAGGGTTAATAAAGATTTCCCAAATTAATAAAGATTTATAAATAAAAATTCATAAATTGACAAGTTCATTAACACGAGAACGAACGCTAGAGCAAACACCCCAGTGTCGAAAAAATAAAGCTCACGTGACAGTAATTTTAATGTGCTTCTTCCGTTTTTTAAATATTTTTTTTGTTTCTCCTTACTTTTTTTAGAAAATGTTGAATAAATCTATATATGTGTATGTATTATACATGTTGTCCTCAAATACTGATAAAATATAGAACAATCCAAAATATGCAATATGTAATTAATAACAATGACTTTTAATTGGTGTGTAAAAGTAGCCCCAGGTGATCGTTTATGCAAAAAAAAAAAAAAATAAGACGCCCGTTCTCGGATTAACAAGCGGCGGAATGTAATCGCGATTCCGCGAACGATGGAATAATGTTCGAATCCGCAAGGCACGAATTTTATACTTGTGAGAATATCTTATAGCCTTTTCGGGAATCGCTAGAGCCTCTTTCAAAAATTGCCGAGCAAACAAAAAGACATGTACCTAATTTTTTTCGGAACGCAATGGAATCACACGCTTTTACAACTAAAGATTGGAGGTCGAGTGCGAGGCTGCGCACGAAGGTCAGGGCTTTTACATTCGCGAATTTTGGAAGTTTTCGGATCTCAAACACCCGGCAACGAGCCAAGACATTTGACTGACCAACCGGGTCATTGACAGCCCGAGAAGTCAGCTAATTTGCTAAGTGTTAATGGCTCAGCTGATCTCGGCAGCCGATCAGCTGTTGTTGAATACTTATGATGACCCCTCGCTTTGCCCCGCGGATGCTTACCTCGCGCACTGAGACCCCGAGACAAAGGAGCGAGTCGGCAGAGGAAAAAACGAGGAACCTCGTCTGAATTGAATATCATATTACTATTATCTGACAGAGGAAATAATAGTATATTGTGTACCTCGAGGCGAAAGCTTTTTCAGACTCGTGTGATTTGCCGCCCTCACCTTCGGCTCGGGCGGCAACTTCACACTCGTCTGAAAAACGCTACTTTCGCCCCTTGGTGTGTGCACCAAGTATATTGTGATATACTATTACTATTAGTGTTCTATAGAACACTACAAGCGCGCGCTACGCGCGCGCCATTTAGCTTTTTTTCTATATCATTACACAAAACAACATTTGCAACGCTATTGCTTTTTAATAATAACACATTAAAAAAAATTTAACGGTATATACATAACAACATGACTTTCAAATGACTTTGTACAGAAAAATCTTTATTTAAATTAATTTTATGTTTTTTGCAACGATATAAATACACTTTTAATAATTAATTAAAAGCCTCGAAAAAAAATACGTACAATTTTTATATACAAAATTTTTAACATGCCTTCTATCTCTTTGATTACGAAAGTAAATTCTTAACTCCTCCCGGCCTCGCTCCTCTCTCTCTCTTTTTTTCTCTCTCTTGTTCTCTCTTGTTCTCTATGTTTCTTTCTTTTTCTTTCTTTCTGCCTCTCTCGACTCTTCTTCTTCTTCTCTTAGTTGTCATCTTTAACTTGGTCATATCCCAATCATGAAGAACGAAGAAATTATGAACACACACGTTATTACTATATCTTCATCGTAGACGAGTTACGCACAATATAAGTTTAATTATTATTTTAAGGCTTACCTGTCTCTCTTTCTCTCTCTCTCTTTCTTTTTCTTTCTCTTTCTTCCTCTGTCTCCTTTTCCTTTTGTTCATCATCTTTAACTTTGTAACATCTAATCACAAAGAATAAAAAAATTATGGACGAACATACTTCATCGTAAACGAGTTACGTCCAATATAAGTTTAATTATATTATTTTAAGGCTTACCTCACCTCTCTCTTTTATCTCTCACTTTTTCTCTCTGTTTTCTTCTCTTTCTTTCTCTGTCTTTTTTTACTTTTTTCAATTTACGAACTGAACGCACTATCTACACTGAGCGCATACGTATACGTATAATATAATATGCTGTCTTCTTTTTTCAATAATTTTCAAACGTTATCTCAGATTTCAAGATTGCCGGCCATGCATATATTAAATATTTCTCTCTCTGTATATACGTATTTTTTTTATGTAACTTTATACAGTAGTAACCTACTCACTATCATTGTGTGCACAAAACATTTGTACATAAAATATATCGTTTTATTTTTTTGTTTTTCTTTATTTCTTTATTTATCGAACTTGCCGACATCTTAAGGGGGTTGTCGTGCTGAAATATCAGCAAAAAGTATAGACGCGCGCTTACGGTTCTCCGCGTATTCCCCTTCTCCACTTTAAAGACTGTATTTTCTAGAGCAACTGTACACGCACACATAGACGTGGCCTGTCCATGTACTTTTCTCCGCGCACGCGTGTAAAAAATTTCAGATTTGACAGAATAACCTAATGTTACTATAAATCAATTCAACAAAAAGATTTCTATTGCATAAATCTCCTCAATTTTCATTTATGGCTGCGTTTCGATATTCACTGCCAGTACTGAAAATCTATAGTATAAGTGACGTAAACCATAGATTTTCAGTACTGGCAGTGAATATCGAAACGCAGCCTATGTAGCCAGCAAATCCGGAATTCGTCAATTCATAATGTTATTGACAAACGAAAAAAAATATATTTCGACGGTACTATACTCAAAGAATATAGTGTGATTTACGCGCGATGTCTGCTGAGCCGTGAACGTTGCCACGTCACCACAGCACTTCTCTTTGCGCATTTTTCAGGCATCATGATAACGTACTTTTACTTATAATATCTCAACAACGAATATGGATTGCTCTATACGAGTTTCTGCTATTCAATATTATTGAATATCATTAATAACATATTAGTTTTTCAAAACAATGACAGTTTTGGTGGAGATGTTATAAGCGAAAATGTGGCTCTCGCGGCGACCTTTCCATAAGAGCCCATGTTAAAAAGCGCAACTTCCACAATGAATATCTCGAAAACGAATATGGATTGTCTATCTCAAATTTGGAGACGTAATGTATGTAAGGTTTATTAATACATACGCGAAGTCTAGAGAAATCGACAATATTTTTATATTTCACGACAACCCCCTTAATGAACCAACCATTCTCGCGCGGAAAAGTGATAGTAATAATACATATCGACAGCGCGATACATATCAACTCAAGACACATCAACTTCTTGATCAAAATTAATTTTTTTAAGTTTTATTTCTTTTCTTCTTCTTCTTCTTCTTTTTATTTTATAAAACCTTGATCGTAAAAAAATGTAAGAATTGTACACAGCAAATAAATTTCTTTATAATTTTATTATAATTATAATTATTATTGAAATAATTATAAATTATAGCATTAATTATATATATTATTACTTAAAAATTAAATTCCATGATCTCTTTTAGCACATTAAATTAGGAAAACTTAGAAAAAATACAGTTAATTTCAATTTTTTTAAGTTATTACATTAATTCTTTCTACATTTTTCATTTATATTATAAATATCGTTGTGAATGACGTAAATATTATAAATAGTTTGCAAAAAAAAATGGAAGTATTAATTACGAAAAACCATCGATACGTGTTGCGAAATTAATATATTTCAATTAAAAGTGTACTCTGACGAAACGTGAAGCTTTTATAATATATATGTATATAAATGAGTTCATGATCGCCATTGGCGGACCTTATCATTATTAACCCTCAGGGTACGGACTGGGTTAGCGTAACCCAGAGCGAATTTTGAAAGTAGCGCCATTTCAAAGGAAGCGAATGGTGGGGGTCCGTACCGGGGGGGGGGGGAATCTTTGTCAATCAATTGACAAATTACAGCCCGATATACAGTCAATCAAAGTCGCCGGGTTAGGCTAAACCATGTCCGTACGGAACGTACTTTTTATAGTCCGTACCCTGAGGGTTAAAGCTACAACTCATCTATCGTAACGCTTTGATCGTGGTCGTAAGCAATGAAGCCGTCGTAAACCGTATATCTATATGTATAATATATCTATAAACACATTCTTTTTCACACGTCGAGAAAGCTGACAAGTTAGGTTCAAGCTGAATCAACTCATACGATGAGCTTACGATTAGCGATTACGACGAGCGTTACGATCGGTGAACATTACGATAGATGTAGTTGTAGCTTAAGACGTAATTGTTACACATTACTTTTCCAGTACAATGGAACAACTATACAACAATGATCATATCTAGTACAATATTTTATATATACAATATATAATTAAAACAAATGGTACAAATTAGAAATTTGCATATTGCTTTCTCATCATTTCAAAAAGAGGAAATTAGAAATTAGCATATAGCTTTTAATCAACATTTAAAGACGCACACAAAGCTCCTCTTATGAGGAAGCTTGTATTTTATTTGATGCAATTACTATTTATTATTTTAGCTTTCTCATAGAGGAAGCTTATTTGTGTGCGTCTTTAAATGATGAGGAAGCAATATGCAAATTTCTAATTTGCATCATATTTTTTTAAAATTATATGTCGGAAAATAGAAAAGAACGTTTTTTGAACATTTACTAATGAAAGATTATATTATCGTATAGTATCAATACACTGTAATTTTTTAATTATATTTAATTTAGTCTTTTCTACCCCTATTTTATATATAATTCATTAAGAGAGATTTGGTTTATTACTTCATGAGATACAAATTTTTAAATATCAGAAAATGCGTATAAACATGAAAACTTTACAAAATTAGATCTAATCAACCAAATCTTAATGAGTTATGTATGAAATAGGGATAGAAAAGACTGAAAATTTTAATGGAATTTGAAACAGACCAATATCTTAAATTTGCGGAAGTTACAGCAAAAATAAACATTTCTCAAAAATTCAAAAAAAATTTATTAAATAACCCCTTTACCGATCTTCACTAAATTAACCCCAATCTCCTTTACATAGATACTCTATTATTTAAAAACAAATTCATCTCGGTATCTCAAAATTTGCGGAAGTTACAGCGAAAATAGACATTTCTCAAAAAATTTGAAAATTAAAAAAAAGAAACCCTTTACCGATTGTCACCAAATACAATCTCATCCTTCCTTACATGATGCTCTATCGTTTAAAAAAAAATCATTATTTTACATTTTACGAAAGTTAAAGCAACCACGGACATCAAATCTGTACATACACACATACACACACAGACACTTTTAAAAAATGCAATTTCTTGACATTTTAGAACATTTTGAACACATTAGCAGCGGCAACTCCAAATTTTTTTTTTCTCATGAAAACAAAGTTTCCTCTATGAGGAAACAAAAAAAAAACATTATCGAGAACTACTCGAGCTAGATCTTGTGTAACGACGGTGTACGTCAATATCGAGGATTTCCTGATGGGTTCCGCGACCGAGTTTTTATTCTGCGCTGTGGTGATCGCGAGCTTCTACGATGATTCATGAACGGGAAACGTCTACAACATCTGCGATAACGTGACGAGATGTTCTTATCACTAACCACCCCATCGTGGTGGCGCGCGTTTCCCATATCCGGTGACATGCGTCGCATTGGCAATAGTCGGGGCTTTGGTAATAATACTGGAGCAACCGTTATTTCTTGGCCATCTATATATATATATATATATATATATATATATATATATATATATATATATATATATATATATATATATATATATATATATATATATATATATATATATTTGTCCTGTGAATAGACAAGATGCGTTAACATGATGATTATAAAATGTCTATTAAGTACAAAATCGATATGAATCGCATTTTACCTCCGTCCATGTGTTTCATAGTATTTTCGGCTTCATCCGCAGTTTCAAATTCGATATTAGTTAATTGGGATGAAACTTATCTAAAGCAAAGTCAACTATCTTGATTTGATCATATGCCGGAAATATTTGTACGACATGGTCTTTGGTGACGTTCCGTATTAGATGACCGATGTGTATTTTTGTTAGTCTAGGAATCGGTGAACGCTCTCTACGCCCTTCTATGTAGGGAAGAAGATCTGCAAAATTAAAAAAACAATTATTAACTCGATAATCAAATATAAACCAAAAAAATTTTTTAAGAGTCAATTTTATAACAGATACGATACCTGGATCATTGATTTTTGTTTAGTTTTTTAGGAAATAGTATTGTTTTCTTTCTTTCTTTATTACGATTCCTTGTTCCTATCCCTTTTTCTGTCTCTTTCTTTGATAAAGGTCTATCCAGACAAACTTGCATAGGTGCATAACCGTATGCATAAAGAAACGGATTGGTCTATTTCCTTATGCACATGCATATGGACCAATCAATTCTCTTATGCTTATGTTTATGAGCCTATGCAAGTTTGTGTGGATATAGCTTAAACCTTTACTTGCTAGATCGACAATAATACGCGCACGATTTATCATTACAAGCGATATTAGTATCGCATATTAGTGTCGAAAAAATAAAAGTGACACGGTGACGATAACGACGTATCTTAACTGATAATATTTACATTTTGGACTTTGCATCATATCTCCGTTCATAGGGCACGTAAAGCAAAGTAAAAACACTTATTATTTATTGTACAAATCGACCCTAAGCTATCGATTGAGCCTACTCAAAACTCGATCCGTTTAATCATTATCAAGATTTCAAAATTTCGGATACTTACAACTCGTCTTATCGCGTAAAAGAGTCCCGGTGCGTGTACTTGTCGCGAGACACTACCATGTTTCTCTCCGTGTTACACACACACACACACACACACACACACACACACACACACACACACACACACACACACACACACACACACACACACACACACACACACACACACACACACCACACACACACACACACACACACACACACACACACATCTAAATATATATCCCTTAAGGTGCAGAGTCTATGAGAGTCTACGAAATCCGAGCCAAAGTAATATCTACTCGTAACTGTAAAATTTGCAAGCCTATTAGAAGATATTAAATAAACAATGTTTATCAAAATAATTACAAAATCGTCAACTGCAATAAAGACAGATATTTCATGAATTTTTTTAGATTTTTAAAAAAATACTTTAAGGCAAAGAAAAATAGCGTCAAACGTGATAGACTCACATATGCAATTAAAAGATATCGAAAAAAACGTATGCACTTTAAGGAATACCTACATACATACATACATACATACATACATATATATATATATATATATATATATATATATATATATATATATATATATATATATATATATATATATATATATATATATATATATATATATATAGTTTATTATAAATTATACTTACATAGTACTATGAAGAACAAAGTTAAGGCCCCTGGATGGTCACCGCGGCCATATTGAATTCTTACTATCGAGGCGAGGAAAACACCCAATTTTGTTGTGCGTGCCATTTTCAAATAAAAAGACATTTCAATAAAACATCACTATAGATCGTTTCAGAACACTTCCGAAATTGACCGAAAACTATCCTTCTCCCTCGACAATAAACAAACAGCCATAAAACGAAGCCTAAACATACGGGAAAACAGCTGTTTTCCGACTATCGAAAAGAGGTGAAAACGTTTCTTCCGCATGCAAATCTTACTTTTCGGTCAATTTTACGATCGTCACGAATACGTTAAACGTTAGAGCACAAGCACAGAGCGAATGATAAAGAAATAGCACGCACAACAAAATAGGTTGTCAACATGTCACAAGGACAGAATCCTCCATTGGAGAGAGTTCTGATTTCTGCCGCGACGGTACGTCGCCACCGTCAACGCAGAGTTCTCGGCTGACCATCCAGGAGCCTTAAATGTAATCACTACTTGAGTAACTTAAATGTAATCACTACTAGACGTAATTACTACTTGTGCTCTCACTGTCTGAATCACTGCCTTAGTGAGATTCGCTTTTACTACCGTCTTCGCCATCGGTCGTAGTTTTCTGCAATGCAACAATGCACGGAAAGATTTATAAAAAATTAGTTTGATCAACCTCCGGTGCTTACAAGTCTTGATCTTATAGACAATTTTGAACTTAGACACATCAAGTTTACTTGTTTCCGATTCCGCTTTCTTGAAAGCTACGATACTGTCCTCTTTTTTTCAGATTCTATAACCTTATCGGCTGAAAAATAGAAATAATTCATTTTTTTCATTTTGCAAAGATTTGAACTTAAACAAGCGTTTATAATAAATGTTTCTCATGGTAGTCAAACCTTTTCTCTTCTTCCTCATTGTCGTCTTAATCAGGATTCTTTCTAAATTTGTCGATGTCATCCTCAAAGTCCTTATTGTATTTTCGCAATTTTTGACGCAACGTTGAAAGCAACTTGGAATTATTCTTGTACATATTCTTGCGTTCGTCGCGGTCTTCCCACACCTCGTTGATAAAATCTTCCATCTCCACCAAACATCTAATGTAGAATCGCGGTGTTTGTCCAAGCTCCTCCTTCATGATCACGAGTAAAGCTTTCTGATAAGCTCGCATCAAGTCCTCAAAACCTAGAATTATGAGAAAAAATACTTGGTACAATGGAAGCGCTTATCTGGGATAGTTGATGACGATTTACGATTCACTGCTAATTACACGTTAAATATAATAATCAGTAACAATAATGGTTTTCAATCATAGTTAGTACTTTAACCAAAGTATGTTTTCATTTATTAAATGTATCCCTGTAGACATCTCTCCTTCGATGAGAAATGTGATATAATAATAGTTTTTACAATGTTTTTATTATTTACTTATTATATACATATTATTAAAAATATTTATTGTATTTAATTTAATATTTAAAGTTTGAAATTAGTTTAAATTTATTATCTAGAAAAAATTCAATTTACCTGTAATGAAACTTCTACCCACTCTCTTTCTCTTCTTATTACTGAACTTACTCAATATTACATCTGTACTATGTAAGAATTGTCTCGTTAGCTAAACGTGATACAATACACTGCAAAATAACATAAAAATTATTATTTACACCTACTTACATATGAAATATAAGATTGCAAGATTAAATGTGGCTATGTTTCAATAATTATTATCCATATTAAAATCTATAATTACTATTACGTATACTTTACATATTTAATAAAAGCAATAAATATTGAAACATAGCCTATATGAAGCAAATATACCTTTCGTTACTAATAAACTAATAAACGTTACTTACCTAATAAACGAAGTTTTCGATGCAACGTTAAAAGCACTTTACCCTTCAAAGAAAATCTCTCTCTCCCTCTCCCAACGGAACATATTACACACTGCAACATATATAATATAAAAAGACAAATAGACAATAGACAATTTAGAACCACATTAACCTCACTCGACACGAACCGTGACAGTTCGCACTATCGCATCGCACTAAATCGCAATATTAGCGTCATTCGTACTAACTGATATCGATACACGTTTTATCTTCTTACACTGATCTCACGCATTATCTTCACCGAAAAAATTGTATTCTTAACTTAAGAATTTCCCTCTTATTTTTATAGTAGTGTCTACTAAATAGGCACCAAAAGGATTTTCTTAACTTCAGAAGAAATTCTTCTAAAGGATAGATTAGTAGCAGATATTCTTAACCAATAAGAATATGTACAAGGTTGGATTTATTCTTATATTAAGAATATATGCTAACTTATTATTCTATTAATTTTTCTTATATATTACAAAATATTAAATTTTCTTGTTAGTAGTAAAATTGATTTTATTTATAAAATATGTCTATAATACACATATGAATTCCCATCTGCAGCCGTTTTATAACAAGTTGGATAAAATAAAACAAGGTTTTGATGTTCTTCATAAAACCATTCCATATTTGGTGTTACTTTATAGCAATTATATTGCCAACTGTTGTTCAAAACATTAAAACCAAAACATCATTTTATGGTCCATTATCCTAGAATTTTAAAGTTAATTGGTTTTCTTATTCATGTGTGGTCAATGCGAATGGAAGGCAAACATCGGCCAGTAGTAAAGCAAGTAGCTAAGGCTACAAACTCTCGAAAAAATCTACCTTTAACAATTGCTAAGAAATATTCACTCGGTCTCTCAGCTCCCTTTTTATCTAGACAGGGCTTTCAACAGGATTTAGTTTTCCATTCTAAAGAAAAAGTTCTAATTGATTGCGATAATTATAATAATTGTCAATACATCTTACCTCTTGGTCTGGAGAATTCTATAGTATTTCAGGAAGCAACAATTTATAATATTAAATATAAGAAAAATATGGTTCTTGTAAGAAATTATAATCGAAAAAATTTGCCTTTATTTGGATTGTTGCACTGGATTATAATATAATTAAGAGGTAAGATGTATTGACAATTATTATAATTATCGCAATCAATTAGAACTTTTTCTTTAGAATGGAAAACTAAATCCTGTTGAAAGCCCTGTCTAGATAAAAAGCGAGCTGAGAGACCGAGTGAATATTTCTTAGCAATTGTTAAAGGTAGATTTTTTCGAGAGTTTGTAGCCTTAGCTACTTGCTTTACTACTGGCCGATGTTTGCCTTCCATTCGCATTGACCACACATGAATAAGAGGACCAATTAACTTTAAAATTCTAGGATAATGGACCATAAAATGATGTTTTGGTTTTAATGTTTTGAACAACAGTTGGCAATATAATTCATGGTGTTCAGCAATCAAAGTTGCGAGATAAATAGTTAAATTTGTATCTACAAATGGAGCGGTAATAATGTCTAATATGTGAATAAGACGGGTATATAGCTGCCATATTTCCTCTGTCTCAGGCACCAAATCTCCAATGATAAGACCAAACAACAATTCGCATAACTTAATTGCTGCAATATTATATTCTGAAGTTGTTGGTCTGTTTAAAGAAAACAAAAAAAAGAATGTAAAATTTCAATATTTTGCTTCTTTTTCTTGAAAAAACTGAAAGAACTAATACTTACAAATCATTCAACTTCAGAATTGTATTTGCCACAGCTTCAGTTATGGCAGATCTATTCGAATCTGTAAGCATTCCCTTTTTTGCAAAGTTTTGAAGTGCAGCATCACTTTTTAAGGAATAATTTTTAAGAAGTTTTTCAAAATCCTATAAGAAAGTACAAGAAATAGAAAGATTTTAACACTCCTATAAGATCTGACAATTTTAAAATTAATTATAGGAGCAAAGTAAAGTATTATCTATAATATAATTTAGTTACAGTATTGTTTAGATTACAATTTTAAAATTTCAGGCACGTTAATTAAGTTATGACACTTATCAGTATATACATATGTACTTCAATTATAAGTATCGAAGTTCCAGCGTAATAGCCAAGAGAGCAACGTTATTCCGTTCATGCAAAGTATAATAAATGACCATTTGTTTGTTTATATGCTATTTGTAAATGTACACATGGATTTGTGTACAATTTTTAACGAAAATTAGTGCTACTGATTTAATAATGCGACTGATTTAATAATAAGATATAACTGAATAATTTTGTAACCATATTGTAAACAATTATTTAAGCCACAAAATAAGATTTACCAAAACTGTCAATTCTTCACATGCTTTAAAAGATCGAAAATGTCGGCTGCACTGGGGTTGAGAACTTTCCTCAGTTCGTTTTCTTTTATTTCCTTGAACTGCAGAAGTCAAATTCGAAACAGATGGTAAAGATGGAGATATTCTTTCTGAATCTTTATGCTCAGTAAACGGGTCCTAAAAAAGTGAAAATGAATTTCTATCATAAACATTTTTTTTATTTCAATATAGAAACTTTAATTGTCAGACAAAATCTGAAATATATCAATCCACAAGTGATTTATATATGTATAATTATATGCGTCTATACATATATAAAAAAATTTATTTGTTATGTAGGTAATTATAGATCTATATAACTATATCTAAACATATATAAATATATTTCAGTTTTGTCAATACATTTAAATTAATGTTACTATATAAAATACCATATAAGAATATAAGATCATATAGAAATAATTGTTTAATTTAAGATAAAGATACCATCTTACCACTGTAGACTCTTCAGGTAATATTGATATAAACTGTATTGTTTGATCCTGAGGTATTTCTTGAGGTATCAATATATCAAGCACTGGTACATTTTCCGTGGTTAATTGTGTATCAGTTTTCTTAGAAATCTATAAAAAAAAACTAAGAGCATTAATTGTAATTCAATATAGATATTAATTTTATAAATATTTAAAATGTGTTATTAAATTTAAAAAAAATTAAAATTAAAGTTAATTAAAGTGCATGCTTGGTAAAAAATACCTCTCCTTGAACATTACATACATCTGCTACTAGATTCTTCCAACTAGAAAGGAAACCTGCTCGCAATCCTATTTGAGGAATTAATTCTTTTATTAATTCCTTATTTAATGCTAATAATCTTTCCATGCTATTTATTTTTTGACCTAAGAAAAATGAAAGACATAAAAGGAACCACTTGAATCGAAACATACAACATACTTTATATTTGTGCAATGACTAATAAAGAAGAAAGTATAATATTCTGCGAATTAGAGAGAAGCTTTAAAGAGACAGATTGGCAGTCTACTTCTTACAGCCACTTTTCGATATAATTAAAAAGTTGTAAAATCGTTATTTGACACGTGCTACATAAAAATTTATCAAGAATAAATCCATATACCTATGGAGCATTTTCTTGATTTATAAATTACACAAATACGCATATTAAACATCGATTTTGCAGCTTAGCTTCTCTCTGTTTGTAACACATACGCAAAGACTGTCTTCCTTTGGAAGAAGCACTGTCTGTCTGATATCTTGCGAATTGGAACACTTGACAAGCTTATCGTACGACAATATGAAATATTAGGCTAAGAAATTAGAAAATTTAAATTGTAGTCATTGATCTGCAGCAATATTCGGCAGAAGAGTCGTCGATTTCTGGCGAGAGTGACGGCGATGTCGATAGTCGCGGAACTCGCGGATATCCCGAGGAATGTCCACGAACACGGGGCAGCGGCACCGACTGCTCAGACTTCCGTCGGCGCGGGCGACGACTCGCGGACGACGGCGACGGCGAGACTTTGCTGACGGGGACGAGAGAGACGTCCAGGACACGGCGTTCGCGCGTTGCTTCCTCGGTGACCGTATATCGGCCGTACGGCACGCTCGCTCGTGGTCTTCTCGCGTCTGTACGACGACGACGACGAGATTCTTCCACGCGGACGGATACGATATGCTCAGAGCTAAACGCGATACCGACCCTACTCAAAAACTGGAAACCGCGAATATAACCTCAATCACATTGTCGCGTGTATATTGCTGTTAGTTGGACTACTAGTCTGGGACTATTATAGGTTCAGTTAATACTTCATTCATGCATAAATATATTGCAGAAACTTACTTAAAAACATCTGCGCGAGGTCAGCCAGGTCCTCTTCTTCGAGCCACTTTATTAATTTCTCTTTCATTATACATAAGATCAATCGCCACTGAGATTCGTTAAAACAAAAGAATTCTTAGTTTCAAAGGATATATTCTAAAAAGAATAATATATTCTCATCCATTAAGAATATGTGTTAAGAGGGCTTGCAAAGTATATAGTCCTCTTATTTCGAGAATACAATTTTTTCGGTGTTTCACACCACATAATAATAATAATAAACAATAAATTTGAAAACTATCATCACTACTAATCTCACATGACACGAACTATCATTCCGTCGCAACATTATTCAATCTCGCCGCAATCTCGATCGCCCGGCTTCGACCAGCCAATCACGCACGCGGAAAAGCGACAACACTATGTGCGAGATATTTCGACTCGGAACGCTCACTTCTCGATCAAAATAAAAATGACTTTTTTAATATAAGGAGGAGGAGGATTTCCTCTGTCAGATAATAGTAATATGATATTCAATTCAGACGAGGATTATCTCGAGAACAATGTTACATTCGACAATGCAACACGCACTTGTATAGGAAATCCCGCCACTTTAAGTGGTACTCTTATACAAAAGCAAAGACCACGCTCACCTTTGTGTTTAAAGTCATTCACTACTCATAGACGTAAATACGTAAGAATTTTTCTTTATCGTCGATCAGCTAAATGAGATAAACATGAGACAAAATTCATAAATTATGTGTTTAGATAATGTTAGGTGTATAGAAATCTTTATATTAATACTTAAATTGTAAGATATAACATTTTATCACAATTCGACATGTTATTCGAACGACGAATGCACGATTTTTTCAACTATATTTTATGCTCGACCGGATTCAGCAGAGCGCGATTTATGCCGGCACCACAGAAAGATTGCGAAACGAGGGGAGGGCTGCGGATGAGGGAACAACTTACTTTAATTAATTTGCACCGGGACTTCTTGTCACACTTGACGGATACTGTCGTGGTTCGAATCGCTCGGAAATCTTGAGGTGTCAATAGTTTGCCGCAAACGCGAGACGGAGATCTTGCCGAGTATCGATTTGATGCCCTTACGACTGAAATCTTGCGGTCGAGGAAAACTTGCTCGCGAGGCAGACTCCGAGCGTGAACGCGATTCGATAACAGAGATTTCGTGCGAACTTCTTGGATAAGCTCGATAATCACTCGTGGAGAATACTGTCTCTCTGGACACTGCCGCACTTGGATGATTGGGCGGCGATGTCGCGCACGAATCGGTTGAGAATGTTGCGTTAAACCGATAAAACTTGCTTCTGATACGTGCAAAACGAGTGTGCCGCGATCGTTCTCTTTTGCCGGGAGAGTTCTCGAGGGTTCCCGAAAACGAAAGCGAGATGCGGAACGCGACGCTCTCTGATCGATCCGATGATTGACGGAGTTGCGCTGTGGGCACAATTTTCGCGAACAAAGACACTGCGCGTGTTAGAGTTGCGCCGTGCTCCGATTCTCGACAATTCCGGCATGCGCGCACCTATACGCGTGATCGACTACGCGGGACGGCGCACAGTGGTTCAATTTACAAATCTAGCTGGACAAAATTATTTAAGGGGGAAATAAGTCGTATTTATAATTAATGCAACATTGTTTATAAAAAAAACTATGTAATATAAAAGTAAACATTAAAGAATCAAAATTGTTGCGAACACATTTTTTCCAACGCTGACTAACTGATATCACATATGAGTGCAAACGTCTTAATTCCTTCAACATGGGTTCAGAACAATTATTTAAATTAAACTTAGCTTTTAAATAGTCTATTAATGTCCTTTCACAATTCATATTATCACTCAAATTGAAATCACAACTCTTCAGCCAGTCAAATAGCTCTCTCCCATTAACGTGGAATTGTCTACCTTCAAAGAAAAAAGGATATATTTCTTAAATTCGGAAAAATACGCATATTAAACTACTATCAATCAGATCTACATGAATAATTTTATCAAATAAAACCAAACTCATGATATACAAATGCATACAAAAGTTTTGCTGTTCTCACAAACTTACAATATTCTCGAAAATATGTAAAGAAAAATTAACAAACTGCTTGTATTTTCTTTTTACTAAATTTAATAACTAATCAAAATATAACAAAGGATAAAAATGTGAAATATGTACCTGTCTCAAGAGTATTCATCATAAAAATAATTTTTTCGAAGTTAAGGTTAACCAAAATATCCATTCAATGCAAGTGCTCGTAATAATAGTATATTGTGCACCAAGGGGCGAAAGTAGCGTTTTTGAGACGAGTGTGAAGTTTGCTGCCCGAGCCGAAAGCGAGGGCGGCAAATCACACGAGTCTGAAAAGCTTTCGCCCGAGGTACACACGATATTTTTCACAATATTTTTACGGAAAATTTGATTTCCATGCCTAAAGAGAGGCGAGAGCGGCCAATTTCACACGCCAGGGCTTACTTTCCTCCCTTAAATAATTTTGTCCAGCTAGATTTGTAAATTGAACCACTGTGCGGCGTGATCGACAACCCCATGCGGATCGAATCCGTGCCACAAGACTGACAGTAGGCACGTCGCAGTCAGCCTCGTGGTCCGATTACATAGAGAATATGTTTGATCCTTAACAAAGTACAATTGCAATAAATAACATTCATTCTGTATGACTTAATCTTGAATACACGTTCAAGCAATTTTTTCATAATTATTATTCTCCAATTATCATTTTTCCGTAAATTACGCTGGAAAAATGTTTATTAGCAATACATGTTTTTACAGGATTAAATGTGACCAATAATTGAAAAAATTGAAAACGCCGAACAAACGTTGTCCTTTTATCATTGGTCACTCCGTATCAAACTTAATAATATTCGTCTTTAAATAATTTCTTATAAACCGTTTATTTTTTTATTAATACTTTTTTCAAGTATTAACACAAACAAAGGCATAGATCGTGATCTAAGGATGTTTTATATATTTAATTCTTTAAAACAACAATCTTACCTTTTTATTAATTTCATAAACTTCGAAAAAACAAATGAGAACCGCGATTACGCTAAGTCTATTAGCTATATCCTGCGTTATGCAGAATATATCCTATATATTCTTACAGTTTTGAAGGCACTTAATTACAAAAACTTATTTCGGAAATAATATTAATTTTCGAAAAAGATAAATTGTTTCGTTTAATATCCGCTTGCAGCTTTTAACATAATTCTATACACGTCATTCTTTAAATAGTTAAATGTTATTTAATTATATATTTTCTTTAATGTTTTTAGAGAAGCTTTCGAAAGAGAAATGTACATTCTACAGATTAATATTTTATTTATTTATTAATATCCTATTTAAGTTATAGTTTGTCATTTGTAGCGCAATCAACAAAGAAAAATAAAGAGTGATCACAAGATCGGCCCCATTTCTTTCGCATTCAATTTTGGTCATAAAATAGATACCAAATGAAAGGTCTTGTCAAGCTGATTACAGATATGTTAGTTTCAGAGTGTACCTATTTACCGTTCCAGAGATATCGGGCTCCAAAAATTCCAAAACCAATAAATGGCGCCACTGGCTAGTCAAACGCATTCGGCTGCCAAACCGAAGGCGAGAGCGGCAAATCACACGAGTTGTTACTTTCCGCCCGCTATGCCGCCCTGGCGTGAAATTGGCCGCTTTCGCCCCTCTCTACAGGCATGGAAAGTCGATTTTTCCGTGGAGGTATTGTGAAAAGCTCATTTCCCGCATAATTTTCAATTGACTAGCCAGTGGCGCTTCCTGGAAAAATAGAAGAAATGCGTCCGGGGCATCGCGCGTGTAAACAAAAGGCGCGAGCTAGAGAGGGGGAGCGCTCGCCCGGCGAAACCAGTAGCGCAGAGACCACGAAAGCTATCGGTCTCCTCGAAGGACAATAATAGTATATTGTGCACCAAGGGGCGAAAGTAGCGTTTTTCAGACGAGTGTGAAGTTTGCCGCCCGAGCCGAAGGCGAGGGCGGCAATCACACGAGTCTGAAAAAGCTTTCGCCCCGAGGTGCACACGATATTTTTCACAATACCTTTACGGAAAGTTCGACTTCCATGCCTAGAGAGAGGCGAGAGTGGTCAATTTCACGCCAAGGCGGCAGAGCGGGCGGAAAGTAGCCACTTCCCTCCCTAGGGAGGGAAGTGGCTACTTTCCGCCCGCTCTGCCGCCTTGGCGTGAAATTGACCGCTTTCGCCCCTCTCTACAGGCATGGAAAGTCGAACTTTCCGTGGAGGTGTTGTGAAATAGTATATTGTGCACCAAGGGGCGAAAGTAGCGTTTTTCAGACGAGTGTGAAGTTTGCCGCCCGAGCCGAAGGTGAGGGCGGCAAATCACACGAGTCTGAAAAAGCTTTCGCCTCGAGGTTGAAGGTTAATTAATTCAACGATGTATTAGCGCAACACACGCGTGTGAGCGTGGTGCGCGCGCGCGCGTGTGTGTATGTGTGTGTGTGAGCGCTTGTGTGTTGATTTTTAAACTATTAATATTAAAAGCCATGGTTTATACACTGACAGAATTTTCGCTAAGAATTTACTGTTAAAGTTGTGAGACATGTACCAAGAAAAATTTTATTCGAGCTATTTGGATTATTGTAGTCAATTAATTATTACAAACAATTCTGAAATTTTGTGTAATTATTATATTTAATATTCACTTGCTTTGAAGAAATTCTTCTCTATCCCTCTCTCTTTCCCTCTGTCTTTCCTCCATTGAATATGCCAACTTTTTTAAATTCGATCACAATTTTGACAAACTTGACAAGTATGTCAAGTAATTTTTAAACAAAACGCTGTTGCTAAGGTGACGACAAGCGTCTTGAACATTTACAGAATTGTGAATGTATTAGAAATTTCTGAAACATGAAATATATAATAATATATAAGTACAAATTCATCTCATACTTGTCAAGTTTGTATTCAAAATTTCTTTTTATTAAAAAAAGCGCTTTACCGATCATCGACACATTCAATAACAATCTTCCCTAAATGATATTTTATTGATTTAAAAATAAATTATTTCTATTTTTAAAACAAACTTAACAGGGTTCTATTTATGTACAGATTCTCAGAAATTTTAAACGTCTGTAACTCCGGAACTAATTAACCAAATTTTAATTAATTATATGTGAAAAAAGGGTAGAAAAAACTGGAAAATACAATAGAATTAGATATAGATCGCTATCTCAAATATTGAAAAAGTTACAGCGTAAAACACTTTTCTAAAAAAAAAAATTTTTTTTTAAGAATCCTTTTACAGATTATCGCCCAATTCAATACCAACCTGCGTTGAATGATTCTCTATAGATTAAAAAAAAAGAGCCCGATATCTCAATATTTGCGGAAGTTAGAGCACATACGGACAACATATGCACACACATACATACATACAGACGGACATTTTTTCTAAAAATAATTTTTCGACGTTTTAGAACATTCTGAACACATTCAGAAAAACAAAAAAAAATTTTTTTTTTACGAAAACAAAGTTTTCTCTATGAGGAAGCATAGTTTTACTATGGCTAGCGATTTTTATCGTGCATATTTTATGATGTTGTACAACAATATATATAATACTTTCACATACAACAACAATTTAAATCCGATTTAGTAGTGTAATATATATAATTAATAAAGAGAGGTATTATATATTTGTATACATACGTTAATAATTTATGTATTTGTTCAAATATGAGAAACGTAGCGCAATTTTATTCTATTTAAGAGTTATATTTCTTCTGGCTATCTCAAATGTGAATAAAGTTATTATAAGGTTATTTGATATCGCGAAATGTCTTTATTGCGCAATTTACAAGTTATATAACATCAAATGGTTAAATTATAACATTTTATACAAAGATAATAGACTATTTGAAAGTATTAATATAACGAAGAGATAAAACAAAGATAATGATATAACGAACGATGGTATTATAGTTTACAAAAATGACTCTCTACATGTGTCACGCGATATTTAATGTGTATAATATATTATACATTATTACTCACTTATATAATGTACAATAATTTCAATTTCGCAGAAAGTAGAAAATTATTTTATTGTTTTACGCGTAAGCAAGATTTGATACAGAAAACTATTGTAATATTCAAAGAGAGAGAAGAAAGAGAAAGAATTAAAAGCTATAGCTTCTCTTTGAAGAAATAACGAAATACATAACAATCTAAAACTATTATTGTGTAATTTCTTCTTACATCTTATAGAAGAACATCTTATACCCTTTCTTACAAAATTTTTGTCGAACAGTTTTAGTAAAGGATATAAACTTTGACTTAACTTAAATGACATTAAATCGTCAAATTCTTTAATTTCATTATCAGATGACACAACGGTAATTCTTCTAAGTGTATCAGAAAAATTCCTTTCCATTGACGTAGAGACGTAGACATCACATGTACCGACAACTTACGTCGAGGATTGCTACGTATATTTTCCTATTGGAGATTATATGGATAAATTAATAAAAATATTAAAATATTATTAATTTATTATCTATCAAAATCACTTTTCTCATAAATTGTACGTCATATGAAAAAAATCATATTTTCTATTTGTTTTTCACTATAAAACCTTTTTCTTTTCAGTTGAATGATATATTCCGCATTTAAAAATAAGTGATTACCTCAAAGAATTTCGGTAATTGTTGCCGCGTTATCGTTCTCAAGTAAGGTACTTCAATATTGACTCGATCGAAATTATATTCTTGACTTTTAATTTCTTCCTAATATAAAGAACATTGATTAGTTATCGTTCCGGGTGTCCCCAAACGTGATGAAACTAGGCTTTCCTTGTGATTGTCAAATTTGCTCTTCTGGTATAGTAGATATGTGTTCCTGAAATGTTGTTATAGTGATGTTAACGATATTTTAATAGAAGTATACTCCGATTACTACGTCACATAATAATTGGAGTGATATATTCACTAATATGATCATATTAGAATATTGCGTGAAAAATAAAGAAAAAGACATATTGTTATACAAAATCTTATTATACTTACAAACATATATAGAGTCTATAAATGAATCGAATCGTTGTTCGACATTTTGCGGGTAATAACCACCTTGTACTACAATTTTTAAATATTGCGTTCCGTTCATTGTATCACAGTATCACTAAATATTGTATAGCCTGCTCCATGAGTCTTAAGATATCGAAACACGGCTGCTCAATGATTTGTTTTAAAAGCATATTCGACTCCATTGATCGCAGACCAGTTGCGTAGTACACTACGGTACAAGAATTTTTATGCACTTTATCTTCTTCTTCAAATAGAATGTAGCAACCTACAGTAATTATATAAATCAATACACAACACTTTACGTACTATGTTATATAAAAAATATTATAACTCACTAAAAAGCTAATGTTAAATTTCTGGAACAAATTGAAATACTGATAGAATAATTTTAATAATAAATTTTCTTATATTTATCTTTTCTTATATTTTTAAATATCAATTTTCTATATAGATTAAAATAAATTATGTTTTTTATTTTTATTATTTTTTGCCTTCTTCTAGAGGAAGCTTTGTTTTCTTAAACTATGTATATGAACTTGCTGGATAAAGCTGGATAAACTATGTTCCATAATATAAACTGAAATCCTTTAAGCATATAAATTTTTTTAAATTATTATAAATAAGATTTGATCGTGTCAAGCTTACCATCTTCTAGTTTAATTTGACGATACGATGCTCTTGCAACAAGGGTACTATATGAGGCATTCTAGTTTTTAAATTAGACTCAATTAGTTCACCTATATCTGTAGCTTCCATTTCATTCACGTTACCATATATTAAGCACTCCACATGCATTTTGCTGAATAACTTTTTATGAAGTGCTGGAGTCTATCGACACTTAGATCTATATGTCGCAGAAATTTAATATAGATATCATAATAAGTACAATAATTATACTAAGGACTAAAAAGAATTTTCAAAAAAGAAAAAAAAATAATTTTTAACAGAAAGTATTAATTCTCTCTTACACTTACAAGCAGTAGATTCCAATAATTCATCGTTAGACCACTGTCGTTCTGAGCAGTATTCTAAGATAATCAACATTGCAACAGGTTGTTCTGCAGCGAAATTCTTCAACACCCTGATAAACTGTAAGATTTGCCATTTTAAATATGTATATTCATCAAGAGAATCACGAAGTAGTCGAACAAACATATCAGTCAAATTGGAACTGAGAGGATCCATGTAGGCAAACGGACTATAAATTAAAGACAACACGAATGTTATTTATAATTATAAAAATATATTTTTTATACATATTTTTTTCTGTCTATTATATACAAAGAGATTATAGCATCATTCTAATTTATATTCTTTAACTAAAGAGGTTTTTTAAAATAACGGCATTTAAAGATATATAAATGTACAAATTTAAATTTATTTTATTAATGAAAATATTTCAGAGATAATCAGTTTATTATTTTAATTTTACTTAGTATCGTATATTAATATATATGTGTACTAATCTCATTATTATGATAAATAAATAAATTAATTCACAATTGCAATTTGTATAACTTGCTAGAATATATCTCGAAATCTGATTTAAAATCATCTCAGTATTCCATACTTAATTAGAAAAACAATGTGTTTTTTACAACCACACTTATCTCATACCTAACGAAGTGGAAATTCATCGTCGCTTGCGCAGTACAAAATACATCATCTTTTCCATACCAAACTCTTACAAACGATGTAGCCTTTACAATAATAGGAAACTTTTGTACCTGTAAAATTTTACCTGTTAATATGTGTAGAAAATACACAATCAAAATTACATCAAAATTGATGTTACATCCCACTCGGCATGTAATATTTCAGAAATATTTCTGCAAAATTTCATTTGAAATATTACACCTTTCAGCAATATTTCAGAAATATTTCACGACGATTTCTGCAACATTTCTGCAATGTTTCAATCGGCACTATTATTTCAAATGCAACTTTGCTGAAAGATTTCGGCAATATTTCGGTAATATTACTGAAATATTTCTGAAACATATCTACGAAATATTTTTGAAACATATCTACGTAATATTGCAGAAACACTTCAGAGATATTTCAGGTACATTTCATCCGAAAAATTGCAGATACATTTCAAAAATATGCAATATACAGAGTATCCTAAAACTACCGCTATTCCTCTTAATGACAGATTCTTTAGAACATTTCAAGATAAAAATTCTAATACAAAAATGTCAAGGCTACAGTAGTTTTTGAGAATGGGAATTCCCATTTAAAAACTATTGTAGCCTCGACATTTTTGTATTAGGATTTTTGTCTTGAAATGTTCTAAGGAATCTACCATTAAAAGGAATAGCGGTAGTTTTAGGACATCCTATATATTGTTTATTACCAGATATTTACATTATCATAAAAATATGTAAAAAAAATCGAACACTTCCATTTTGTTATGGTTTTCTAAAATTCTTTAATTTTGTTTAATAACAAAATGTTTCCTTACAAAAGAAAAAGAAAATATTAAATAATCTCAGTTATCATATGTATTATGACAAAAAATTAAATTATTAAATTATTAAAAATTAAAATGATGTTATCATTTTTTACTAACTAAGTATAGCGAATGTTATGTCAATTTTGCATGGTTTTTTATGATATGTATTTAATCCTATATATAACTGGAGATAATAAAATATATTATATATATAATTTGATCTTGGATAGTCATTTAAAGGTCACGTGAAGGTTACCTTCAATTTTTCTTAAATGGCACACTATTTTTTATTACATATTCTTGTCGAGACGTTTTCAAAACATTATAATTATAAAGCTCTTTTGTTGAGAATTTTTTGATATTTTAAATTTTGTTATGATATTTTATAATTTATAAAATTTAGAAAAGAATATGAAATATCTCGTAGAGTATTCACTTTTTGATGACTTTACTTTACTTTAATTTATACATAGAATAATGAAAAAATCGAATAATAATATTAATTTTTACATTTACAATTTTTCCAAACTAAGTGCGCCCACAAAATGCAATCAAATTTTTTAAAATAAATTTTTCTATTTTTTTTATTTTTTAACAACATTCGATTTCTTTCATTATTTTATGTATAAAAATATCAAGATAAAGTCAACGAAAAGTTAATATATACTTTACGAGATATTTCATATATTATTTAAGAATGCCATATGACAAAATTTGAAGAAAATTCTTAATAAAAGAGAAAAAAATGCAATAAAATGCAATAATTATATAACAATATAATTTTTTATAAGTTTTAGTCTGTCAGCAACTTTTCGGAAATATTACAAATGCAATGTGAAACATTCCGTTGCATGTGAAACATTCAAAAATATAACGTGTGCAATGTAAACGTAAATAATACTTTTATCATGTATCAGAAATGTTTCTAAATCATTGCATCTGCAATATTTCTTGTGCAATATTGTAGAAATTCACTGCTTGCAATTAAATTTTTCATTACCTACGCAATCTTTCAGAAATTTTTCAGAAATATGTTAAATGCAATGTTGCGTTTAATATGTTACAGAAATATTATTCGTGCAAAGTAAACGTAATATTACTTTTAAAATGTTTCAGAAATATTTCTGAAATATTGCATCTGCTACATTTTTTTTGCAATATTATAGAAACTTACAAATATTGTAAATAACTTTCTGAAAGATTTCAGAAATATTGTTAATGCAATATTATAAAAAACATGATGCAGGTACATTTCTGAAATATTTCAGATGCATACCCACACAGAACAAAAAGCTCTAATGGACGTCCACTAGACGTCCATCATGGAGATTGAAAACCTCCATTAGACATCCATGAAATTTCCCATGGACGTCTACTAGTCATCCATAGTTCCGCATTGCACACCTCCATTCGACCTCCACTAGACGTATTGATAGATCTCTTTTAGACGTTGTATAGATTAACCATAGATGTTTAATGGAACTTTGGAATTCTGTTTTTTAGTGGCTCCCGCTTAATTTTAGAAGATTTTCCTCTCTCAAATACGCTCTCAAGAAGATATGTTAAAATCTAGAGAAATACGAATATTTACCCGACAAAAAAAATTATTTATTTCGAAATTTTATTAATATCTTTAATTAAATTTGTTTCTTAAGATACCCAAGTCTATATATAATTATAAATATTTTATTTGTATTTGAAAAAAACACTTACCTTGGTGGGATTCGAACTCGGGACCTCTGGATCGTGAGCCAACTGCCTTACGTGGTAGACTACTTCTTAATTTAATGTAAGTGTTATATATAGTCTACATATGTCATAACCAGTGCAAATATATAATTTTTCAAAAATCATCTTAAGAAACAAATTCAATTTAAAAAAATAAAATTTTGAATTGGATATATGATATAATATTTCTTAATGTCGGGTGAATGTAAAAAAAAAAACCAGTACCGGCTCATTACGAAATTTATTTGTGTTCGTAAATATATTTATGAAACCGCGTCGCGGCAGTGCGCGTTACTAACGCTCGCGGTTAATCTATGTATTTTATGTATATAACGTAATACTTCTAAAAATTGTATAAAAATTAATAATTTTAAATTATCTAAAAATTTAAATTTACTTATAAAACTTAAATATTAATATGTTGGAAACATTACGTATATAAATCTATTATACATCCATAATAGACGTCTAATGGATGTCCATTATGAATTTGTAGAAGATATTTATGATGGAGACAGTATGGATCTCTATTAGAGATCTATATCTGACGTCCACCGTGGAGATAGAGGTCGCATGGAGCTATGGAGGTTGTGTGGACGTCTAATGGATGTTATGTTTCGTGTGGGTAGTTACAAATGAAATGTTAATGAAATATTTCTGCACCATTTCCGAATATTTCAATATTTCAGCAACATAACATGCCGAGTGGGATTAGAGCATACGACAATTCCGTATGCAAAAATGAACGTGTGTAAAGCATTATTTGCATTACAATTTTCTTACTTGTATTAGTCTTTTGGCTTTATATTACGTAAATTAACCCAGTAAGCAAAATGATAGCAGTCTGTCGGCAGATTGGCAACAGATTTAATCAAAATATGTCAGCAGACTGACGTCAACTGCGTCCGCATTTAGCTCATGTTCTGCCAACAGAGTCTGCTAACAGAATCAGATAACAGATTGGTGGCAGAAATCGAGCAGATCCTGCTGACAAATCTGAGAGCAGATTGACGACAGACACCGAGCAGGGTCTGCTAACAGAATCTGCTGGCAGATTGGCGATAGAAATTGAACAGAGTCCGCGCACATAATCTGAAAGCAGATTGGCGTCAAAAACCGAGCAGGGCCTGCTAACAGAATCTGTTAGTAGATTGACAGCAGAAATCGAGTAGACTGTGCTATTTGGTAGCGATTTAAATGGTGACGTCATTGGTGGTATTGAAAACTTTACTTTCTCTTATTATTTTAAAGGAAGTAATTTTTAATAAGTATGAATTAATAAATTATAAAAAAATATATTTTTACATTATTAAAAATCCAAAAACATACAATTTTAGCTATTATTACAGAAAAGTGTCAATGCACCGTAAGATATATTTAAAATGGCATTGAAAAATGCCGAATGCGATAATCGAGATCAATTTTCGTCAAATCAATTAATGGGCACTGAAAAGTGCCGATTGGTCTCCACCGAGACAGATTGGCACTGAAAAGTGCCGATTGGTCTCCACCGAGAAAGATTGGCTTTGAAAAGTGCCGATTGAGACAACCGGGATGATTCTCGTTAGATCAATAAAAATAGGTACTGAAAAGTACCGATTGGTCTCCACTAGAACTGTGCGAGGAAGTTTTAGTTCCCAACAAAATACGTAAAATCAGATCAAGTAATTGTTATTGAAACAACAGATATTGAAATTGATACGCGACTCGGTTCAAGTAATCATTACGTTGAAACAACTGATTTTGAAATCGGTCTCATTATCGCATAATTCGATAACCGATATCGATTTCAAATTCGGTCATGTAACGATTATTTTAACCAAATCACGTATCGATTTTAAAATCAATTTCGTTATAACGATTACTTTAACTGATTTTACGTACCGAGTTGGGGACTAAATACTTGCTCGTACAGTTTAAACACCCACTGAGACAGGGCATTGAAAAATGCCAATAACTTTTCCGTTGTCCTCTGTTGTCTTATGTCGTCCACCGTCGTCTTCCGTGGTCCTTCGTCGTCCTCAACCTTCTTCGTTGACAACCATCATCCTCCGTTGTTGGTCCATCGCTGTTGGTGGACATTAACATCTTCCTATCGGCGTACCTGTAACTATAGACATTAAATAATTATATTGTTACATGTAATATGTACGTGTGTGCATATATGTTTGCATGCACGCGTGTGTATATAATTATTATTTTTTTCATATATTACTAATTATTCTTGAGCATTGTCTCTGTTTTCTTCTGGCACTACGTCGTCCCAAAAATTGCGTTGGTTCCTCGGGACTCTTGGGTTGAGCATCTGCGTACATGGACGCAATTTACTCCTAACTCGTTCCTTTGCCGCTCGGAGAGCTTCCTTAGCCTGGGCTTGAAACTCTGCCCGACTCGGTTTCGGAAAATGTTTATTATTGCACATGGCCTCTGTAAAAAAATGTAATATATATAAAAATTAATGACACATGATAATAATAATAATAAATACAAAACATAAAGAAGATCGTACCATATATTGCAATAATAACACGTGCATTATATAATGGTCGTTGTCGTTGCTCTTCTTCGCGGCCCCACCATGTGAATGACGACGTTAGGGCGTCCTTTAAAGCTTCCTTCAGACAGAGATTTGTCGCTTCCTTTAAGTTGAAGCCGCCTGTGTAACGAAAGTAATTCACCTAAACAAAGAAAGTAAGTACAGATTAGCTATACATACATCCCTGGTAACCATTCCTTTGCAATTCTGCTGTAAAACTGCACGAAAAGTCGTGCACTAACTTTCGGGCAGATCATGCGTTTTTTATTTCCAACTTTGACTATTTTTCTGTTGGCAGAAACTTGCTCTCGTCGTAGTGCAACAGAATTGTGGAAGATAATTGTATGCATTTACATATAGCAGAATAGTGCAAGAAATGCGGCAGATGCTTGCGCAAATCGCAGTGCAACATAATCGCGCCAGATTTGTAGCAGCGCCTACTGCTACCTATACAGCATAAAATATTTTCAAAATATTTTAAAAATATTTGTTAGGAAGATTAAAATAATTTACAAAAGTATTTTTTTATATTTATAGCATCGCAGTGGTGTTAGGTAAGCCTTGCGTTGTATTGCTGGCAAAGATATGTGTCGCGAATGTCATGATTTTGCTTCGCCGGAGGCCTGCTTATATTAGATCCCAACTGAAATTTACTTGCGAGTTAGTTTTACCATTATGCGCCGCCTAGCGGAATCGTTACAAACTAGCACGGAAAGATGTGCTGTATGAGTAATAATTTGCAGAAATACGCATTTATATACAGCAGAATTCAACAAGAATTACGGCAGATGCTTGCATAAGAAGTAGAGCAGCAGAAATACAAATGATTTTGGCAGAATATACATCTGATTTATCAATCAAACATTTTTCGAAATTCGTAACGCCAAAATGGACCGTATATAGCCTACATCTCACAGCACGAAGCTATGACTAAGTTTACACGGCGCCGTTAATCGGGTTTAATAATATCGGTAGTTCTTAGACTAGCCAATCACACTCATTCTTCAGAAGAAGGGAATAGCTGTGATTTGCCAGCTTAAGAACTACCGATGTTATTAAACCCGATTAAAGGTGGCGTGTAACAGCGGTCTATAACAGTTTCACATTCTCCAGTTATTAATCTTTAGTAATTATTTCTATAAATATTTATAACATAAATTAAAAACAACTTTAATAATATTGATGATAATTATTTACACTTTATTTTAAAATATTTATTATAATATTTTAGATACTTTTATTTTCCGGACATTACAATATTTACAAAATATTCAACGTATATATTTTCAAAATATTTAAATCTTTTTTATAAATATTTTAAAAATATTTTATAAATATATTGTGCTGTCTGGGAGTTTAGCGCGCTCGGCTGTTCTTTTTCTGATGGGCAGATGCTTGCACGCTTTTTTCGCATTTTTGTCACTCGGATCTGTACGGCAAAAACAACAATTTAAGCGACATTATACACTTGTGAAATTTTGCTGCAAATGTGTTTCAAGAGTCTAGTACACTCGACTGCTCTTTTTCTGACGGACAGATGCTTGCACGTTCTTTTCGCGTTTCTGCCGATCGGATCTGTACTCAAATCTCTGCTGCAAATGTGCGTGAAGAGTCTAATGCGATTTGCTGTTATTTTTCTGTTAGGCAGATACTTCCATATTGTTTTCACATTTCTGCTACATGTTTACTTTTAACAAATAGTATAAAATTTCACAGTAGCTTCTTACAGCAGACTACTGCAATAGTACAGTAAGTACTCGTTCAATCACAGATATTATGCATTTCTGTCGCAATTTTGGACTGTTTTCTTGCGCACTTCTTCGGGACGTATCTGAACTATCAAACTGGTTACCAGGGATGCAAATACATAGATAAAATTGAGTGAGCAAATAAATGAGCGTATGAAAACGCGCGCGCTTGTGTGTGTGTGTGTGTGTGTGTGTGTGTGTGTGTGTGTGTGTGTGTGTGTGTGTGTGCGTGCGTGCGTGCGTGCGTGCGTGCGTGCGTGCGTGCGTGCGTGCGTGTGTGTGTGTGTGTGTGTGTGTGTGTGTGTGTGTGTGTGTGTGTGTGTGTGTGAGAGGGGGGGGGGGGGAGAGAGAGAGATAGATAGATAAAATGAGTAAGAAAAATAGAATACTAATTATATTTTCTTCTTTACTTACAACATCAGCGTAAATATTTTCATCTATATTTTCGAAGTTGTCCATCTCTGCCAGGGATGATATCGGAAGAACTTCGGGCTTGCGTGGTACACCTCGATCATTCTGTATACGCTAGTACGCATCTCAGAATATTTTGAAGCAAGGTATTCATCCGCCTGATAATAAAACGCAAAATTGTATTTCCAAGGTATGTTATATATCGATAAATACGAAATACATACGATGCTTACTTCAATTCTGCCTCAATGCCATCTACGCGTCTTTGTAATAAATTAATGGATCTGCAAACATTAACTGACGATTATTGATATTTTTATGATACATACGTAACGAATCTATTTCTAGATTTTATCACTTTGTTCTATTATATTCTATTTTTACAACTATAAATATTATACGATATAAATTTACCGATTAATTTTCTCGCTACTCCGTGACAGTTCGTTGTCTTCGTGTAAATTACGTGTTGATCCTGGTCCTATATTTCCCTGAAACTGAGTTTCATATGTTGGGTTATTACCGTAAGTAACTCCGTCCATACGTGTATGTGTCGGAAGAGGCGCAGATGGATTTAATAAATTAGCGTTATAATTGAGAGAAAATGTATCTGAAGGGAAAAGTGTTTGTAGGTTTGTGTATATAGGTTGATATGTTTGTGATGTATGTGATGTCTGTGATGTATCTGGTGTCTGTGGTGTATGTGGTATCTGTGGTGTATGTAGTATCTGTGGTGTATGTGATGCATGTGATGTTTGTAATGCATGTGGTGTCTGTGATATATGTGGTGTCTGTGGTGTATGTGTTGTATGTAGTATCTGTGGTGTATGTGATGTATGCGATATCTGTGGTGTATGTGATGCATGTGATGTTTGTGATGTATGTGGTGTCTGTGATATATGTGGTGTCTGTGGTGTATGTATTGTATGTGGTATCTGTGGTTTATGTGATGTATGCGATGTATGTTGGTGCGGTGATGCGTTTGTGGGAATTTGCGGGAAATCTTGTGTATTAGATTTATCAGATTGGGAAAAATTAATATTATTATCAATATTATCTCTATTAGGAGATCTGTTATTTAAAGTATTTCGTAGGTCGCTGATGTCCTCGTCGATCTCTGAATCCGATATTGGTGAAAGTTCACGAGTTCTTTTCCTTCGTCTTGTATGCTCCTCCTCTGAAGAGGTTGTCTGGTAGCGAGGTGGCTTAGTAATAACTCGCTTTGTTCTCTGCATCTATTTTTGTAAGCAAAAACGTTTATCTGTTAGAACAATATAAATAAAATGTAGTATATACAATTTTATGTTACAGCTACGATATCGATTGACTTTTCTTTGAAATATGTACCTGCACGAAAAAAAATCAAGTTGCTTCAATTAAACGTCGACGTCACGGGCTGCCACAAACATAAATAGTTAATTCAATTGGATATTATTGGACCAAATATTTAAATTATTAAAACAATTATCTGATGTTTTTTGTATATTAATATTGATCAATAAATTTTATCTCAATTACATTAATGCTGTTGATACATTTTTTTTCCGTGTATTAAAAACTGAAATCTTTAACAATCTTTAATTAATATTCTAAATTTTGATTCTTTAATATTTGTTATTCATTAGATTAATTATTTGTACAAATATAATTAATTTTATTAATATACATATGTGCATTTTATTTTAGAATATTATATATATATACTGCAAGATTGATATCATAATTGGAATAAGATATTCTCGAAATTACATTTCTTCTCTTATGCCCATTCTAGACCTAAGGATGATCCTACTTGTGGCTTATCCTAATGAGTAGTGTAAAACGAGGTGGATAAAATCATTGATTATCCATGATTTTTACCCGTCTACACTGCTCACTAGGATGAGCAACAAGTAGGATCATCCTTAGATCTAGAATGGATATTAAGAATTATAATTACATGCAATAACTCTTATCTTATTTATTCTATTAGATTATCTCTATCTGTTTATCTAATTTCCGAGAGTATATGTACAATTACTTTAATTTGTTAAGATAAAATTGTAACAAAACATTCACGAATTACAATTCATGTATTCTATAACCTTTACATCTTCTAGACGAACTATACAGTGATTTTTGCAAGGTAAGAAATTTTGTATTCCACATTTACTTGCCTTGATGATGTTCTACTGCAAGCGACGTCTCTTGCAGAGTTTCGCGCTGAAGAATTTTTTGTCTACCCACTACTGTGAATCACACTGCTACTTGCTTCTGCGATGGTTTAACTCAGAATAATGAAGATCGCAGCTGCATCGTGCAAACTGCCGGGCCTGCCGATCGAAGTACAGCCAATCACAGGCTTTGACGAAATAATTCAGCCTATCCAAGAGCTCTATTTTTGCGCCAAAAATTGCTGTTGCTAACCAATAGATTGAGCTTAGTGGCAGAAACTGCCTTTTGATATGTACTGTTAATAGTAAAAACTTATACAATATATGTGACAGAAATTATATATAATTACAGTTACACAATTTACAGTATCACAGTGTATATCGAAAGGCAGCCACTATCGATAAGACAAAAAGAAACAGCTAAATGAAGCAACAGGTTAGTAACAGAAATTTCTAGCGCGAGAATAGAGCTGTCCGATAGGCTAAACACGTCATCAAAAGCTGTGATTGGTCATATCTTTACCGGCAACTTGTACGAGCGCCAGTCATACATCATTCTGAGTTGAACCATTGAAGCGAGTAGTGGTGGATAAACGAATTCTGAGGAAAAGTAAAAAGCAGGAGACACTTGCGGTTACATCATTTGGCACATCGTCAAGGAGAGTATAAACATGGAATTTAATAATTTAAAACTTTCTACTTTGCGAAAGTCATTACATACTTTGTCTAAAAACAAAGAGGTAAAATTATGAAAGAGGTTAAAAAAAATTTACGTTTACAGTATCGTAAAAAATGTAGCACTGCTATTAAAGAGCCGATTAATGATCATGATTTTGAGGATATTCCTGGTCCGTCAGTTGCTTCTTTCACGGACAATATAAACGATATAAACGATTATAGACATGATATAAATGATGATTTGTCTTCTTCTTCTTCGTCTTTATCATCTTCGTTCAATGCTTCATTCTGCGAAGCAATTCGGGTTGAACTGTCTTTCCGCGAACGTTTGGCATCTTGCTTTGTAAATAATAATTTGACGCACGCACAAGGCAATAATATATTGCATCTTCTTCGTACACATTCTTGTTTTAATAATAAATTACCGAAAGATGTTAGAACGCTTCTAAATACACCACGTGCACGTGTTACTACCTTTAATGTAGAACCAGGGGAATACGTTCATTTTGATCTCGAAATAGGAATAAATCAAAGTCTTGCTCATGTTTCCATTATTGTTGATCAATTGGAACTAGATTTCAATATAGATGGATGCAGCTTAGATAAGTCAGGTAGCATTCAGATCTGGCCTATTCAGTGTAAAATTGTAAATGTGCAACATACAAAGCCAATAATAGTAGGAATTTATAAAGGTGCACACAAACCATTTGATCCTAATATTTTTCTTCAAAAATTTATTGCAGATATAGAAAGAATCATGTCTAATGGAGGCATTAATTTTCATGGCAATAAGGTGCCGATACGATTGAGATGTTTTGTAGCTGATGCACCAGCTCGAGCTTTCATTTTAAATCATCGTGGTCATATAGCTTGTCATCCTTGTTCCAAATGTAAAGTTTCAGGTATACGTTGTGAAGGTCGTTATGTCTTCATCGGTATTAATAATTTTCTGCGGACTGATGAAGGATATACTAGATGTTTAGACGAGGATCATCATAGAGGTAACAGCCCATTATCAAGATTACCAATAGGTATGGTTTCACAAGTTCCTTTTGAATATATGCATCTTGTATGCTTGGGCCTCATGAAAAAACTTTTATTTGCGTGGGTTCATGGAAAATACTCACGTCTATCAAAATTGTCAGGAAGATCCATCTCTGTTTTATGTACAAGACTAAATATTCTCAAAAAATATTGTTCATCAGAGTTTGCGAGACGCCCTAGATCTGTCGATATGTGTTCTAAGTTTAAAGCAACAGAATTTCGCCAATTTTTGCTTTATACAGGACCAGTTGTAATGTTTGGTATACTGGACGAACGGTTGTATAAACATTTTCTATTCTTGCATGCAGCGATAAGAGTTCTAGTATCCAACTCATTGCCAAGGTGATACTTAAGTTTCGCAGAACTTGCATTGCAAAAATTTGTTCTTCGATGTCCGAATTTATATGGTCCAACCTTTAATTCTTATAATGTACATGGTCTTCTTCATCTTACCGACGATGTGAGACGTTTTGGTTCTTTAGATTCTTTTTCTGCCTTTCCTTATGAAAACAACATGTCCATTTTTAGGAAATATTGTCGGAAGCCAGGTTTACCTCTTCAGTAATTCTTCAATAGGATGACAGAGATAGACATTCACGGAACAGGCGATGATCATAATACAGATTCATCTATTCACGGAATCGCATTGCGTAATAATGATATTAATTGTCATCAATATCGTTAGATATAATGGAATATCGCTAAGTATAGAGACACGTGATAACTGTTGCATTTTACATGACCGATCCATTTGTATCATTTCCAATATTGTCAGGGATAATAACTCCTATCGTTTAGCACAGAGCTCGGCAAGAAATGCACATTTCGACCGATTTTCAGTTGACTCCGCCTCCCGCTCTCCTCTTACCGCGACGTCCCGCGCGCAGCCTACGAGCTTCGCGATGCTCATGACCGTGCCGTTTCGCGACCGCATCACCGTACCGGCACCCCGCGAGTGTTTTGTTAAGGGGTTACATGGGTCTTGAAACTTCAAAAAATTTATTTTTTTGATAATTTTTTATATAATAGTACAAAGTGTCAGGAATATTTTCCTTAATTTTCCATTAATAGTTTTCCGCATCACCCATGGGGTACTATTATTGACGCGTTTTTTTTTAAGTGGTATCCCCTGTAGGCCTAGTCCACTGAAGACAAACAACCCTTTCATAAATTTAATTAATTGGAACTTTAATTAATGAAGAAGCAGAATTATATGTGTGTATATATATATATATATATATATATATATATATATATATATATATATATATATCTTAAGTAAAATAAAAAAATACTCACATTCAGAATAACTATTTTCGGGATTTTTTATAAGCGACAGCAGGAACGTCGATCTGCATATTGCACGTAGCAATACGCATAAGACGCGGTAAAGAATTGTCGCTTAAACAAGAACGTTTTTCATTTTTGATAAATTTCATTTTTGAGAAAGAAGTCTCACACAAATATGTAGATCCGAACATAGAATAAATTCGGAGTCCAAAATCTCGAAGCTTGGGGTAGGATGATTTCGATAAAATTTTATAAAAATCTGCACCGGTTTTTTTAACCGTTTTAAAAGAAATATCATTTTGCAGATCACATAATTCATCCTGTAAATTAAGATGCTGTTCTTCGATTGGCGCTGTAAGAGGATTCTCAAAAAGAATTAATTCTGTTCGAAGTTTTTCGAAGCAGGTGAAACGCGTATCGAATTCTTCTATAACAGAGTCTACGAAATGGATGTTTTCCTTGAAATTACAGCTACTGCCATGTTCTTCGAGAAGAATCTGGCAAGAAGGAAAGAAATGGAAAATGTTATTATTTAAATGAGATTTGAATAACTGTAATTTCCTTCGGAAAGAATCAACATGACTAACTAATTGGGAAATATTTTGATTTGGTTTTTGCAGCTTTAAATTGAGAAGCCTAAGTTGATTAGTCATGTCAGTAATAAAGGCAAGTTCGGAAAGAAATGTTATATCTTCTAAAACAGATATATATTCCTGAAATTTTGGATTGTTTATTTCTTGCAAGAAAAGGAGGATCTCTTTTCTTATTGCAAAAAATATTTCCAAACATTTCGCAGCACTAAGCCAACGTACTGAACAATAAAGTGGGACATCTGTGTGGACAGCATTATGTTCTTGGAGAAATAATTGAAATTTTCGATGACTGAGGAACTTGTGTCCACCTTTAATTATATTAATGATTTTAGTAACAGTCTCCATAGCTGTTGACAATTTGATAACTTTGCCGCTTAGGGCTTCCTGATGAATTATACAATGTATAATAGGGATATTAAAATTTCGCTGCTTTAATTAGCCGGCAAATCCTATTTTTGAACCTACCATAGCTTTTGCGCCGTCAGTCGTAACCGAAGAACATTTATTGAAGTCTACGTCAAACTTTTTAAGCGAGTCTTCGACTGCTAAAAAAATATCAAGTCCGGTTGTTGTATCATGTAACGAGACAAAATCTAAGAGCTCCTCGACATGAGAAATCGTCTTGCACGATTCGAATAAAAATACTCAACTGACTCGTATGTCGGATATCGGTGCTCTCATCCAAACACAAAGAAAAATATGTACAGGACTTTAAAAGATTTTTTAATTTTTCTTCTATAGAATTACTGAAATCAGTAATTCTCGAAGTAATAGTTTTTGCACTGAGGGGAATACGCATTGCTTCGTCAAGCGTCAAGGAATTACCGAAAGCTTTCACTGCTTTGATGATACAGTTTTTCACGAAAGTACCTTCGGTAAATGGCTTCGAATTTTGTGCTATAAGCAAAGAAATAGCATAAGAGGCTAGTAGGGATTTTTGAGAGGAAGATTTACAATTAGAAGAAGATATTGTACCTTCTTGAAAAAATAACCATTCTTGATAAACTAATTTCAATCCTTCAATAATACTTAACTTTTCTGAATGTGAGTAATTCGAGTAATCGACCGAATGACTATTTATGAAATGCCTCTCTACTGTAAATTTTTTTACTGCCGAAGGTTCAAAACCACAAAGTAAACAAACCGTACGATTGGAAATGTAACTGAAGAAATAATTAACTTCCCAGGACTGATCAAATTCTTGAACATACCTTTTGCGATCCATCCTTAAGATAGATTTGTTAAAAGAAGAACAAAACCTATTTTTTTTCCACTGCAAACGACAGCAACTTCTATCAGCCGATGTGTCCACTACGACCGAGAGAGTTTAAATGACTCTCAGGAAGAAAAATTTTTTAAACAATTGATGACGGCGACTGTTACGTGGGCGCGATCACGCCGGTTGCGTTGGGTTAAACTCTCTCGCGCCCACGTAACAGTCGCCGTCATCAATTGTTTAAAAAATTTTTCTTCCTGAGAGTCATTTAAACTCTCTCGGTCGTAGTGGACACATCGGCTGATAGAAGTTGCTGTCGTTTGCAGTGGAAAAAAAATAGGTTTTGTTCTTCTTTTAACAAATCTATCTTAAGGATGGATCGCAAAAGGTATGTTCAAGAATTTGATCAGTCCTGGGAAGTTAATTATTTCTTCAGTTACATTTCCAATCGTACGGTTTGTTTACTTTGTGGTTTTGAACCTTCGGCAGTAAAAAAATTTACAGTAGAGAGGCATTTCATAAATAGTCATTCGGTCGATTACTCGAATTACTCACATTCAGAAAAGTTAAGTATTATTGAAGGATTGAAATTAGTTTATCAAGAATGGTTATTTTTTCAAGAAGGTACAATATCTTCTTCTAATTGTAAATCTTCCTCTCAAAAATTCCTACTAGCCTCTTATGCTATTTCTTTGCTTATAGCACAAAATTCGAAGCCATTTACCGAAGGTACTTTCGTGAAAAACTGTATCATCAAAGCAGTGAAAGCTTTCGGTAATTCCTTGACGCTTGACGAAGCAATGCGTATTCCCCTCAGTGCAAAAACTATTACTTCGAGAATTACTGATTTCAGTAATTCTATAGAAGAAAAATTAAAAAATCTTTTAAAGTCCTGTACATATTTTTCTTTGTGTTTGGATGAGAGCACCGATATCCGACATACGAGTCAGTTGAGTATTTTTATTCGAATCGTGCAAGACGATTTCTCATGTCGAGGAGCTCTTAGATTTTGTCTCGTTACATGATACAACAACCGGACTTGATATTTTTTTAGCAGTCGAAGACTCGCTTAAAAAGTTTGACGTAGACTTCAATAAATGTTCTTCGGTTACGACTGACGGCGCAAAAGCTATGGTAGGTTCAAAAATAGGATTTGCCGGCCAATTAAAGCAGCGAAATTTTAATATCCCTATTATACATTGTATAATTCATCAGGAAGCCCTAAGCGGCAAAGTTATCAAATTGTCAACAGCTATGGAGACTGTTACTAAAATCATTAATATAATTAAAGGTGGACACAAGTTCCTCAGTCATCGAAAATTTCAATTATTTCTCCAAGAACATAATGCTGTCCACACAGATGTCCCACTTTATTGTTCAGTACGTTGGCTTAGTGCTGCGAAATGTTTGGAAATATTTTTTGCAATAAGAAAAGAGATCCTCCTTTTCTTGCAAGAAATAAACAATCCAAAATTTCAGGAATATATATCTGTTTTAGAAGATATAACATTTCTTTCCGAACTTGCCTTTATTACTGACATGACTAATCAACTTAGGCTTCTCAATTTAAAGCTGCAAAAACCAAATCAAAATATTTCCCAATTAGTTAGTCATGTTGATTCTTTCCGAAGGAAATTACAGTTATTCAAATCTCATTTAAATAATAACATTTTCCATTTCTTTCCTTCTTGCCAGATTCTTCTCGAAGAACATGGCAGTAGCTGTAATTTCAAGGAAAACATCCATTTCGTAGACTCTGTTATAGAAGAATTCGATACGCGTTTCACCTGCTTCGAAAAACTTCGAACAGAATTAATTCTTTTTGAGAATCCTCTTACAGCGCCAATCGAAGAACAGCATCTTAATTTACAGGATGAATTATGTGATCTGCAAAATGATATTTCTTTTAAAACGGTTAAAAAAACCGGTGCAGATTTTTATAAAATTTTATCGAAATCATCCTACCCCAAGCTTCGAGATTTTGGACTCCGAATTTATTCTATGTTCGGATCTACATATTTGTGTGAGACTTCTTTCTCAAAAATGAAATTTATCAAAAATGAAAAACGTTCTTGTTTAAGCGACAATTCTTTACCGCGTCTTATGCGTATTGCTACGTGCAATATGCAGATCGACGTTCCTGCTGTCGCTTATAAAAAATCCCGAAAATAGTTATTCTGAATGTGAGTATTTTTTTATTTTACTTAAGATATATATATATATATATATATATATATATATATATATACACACATATAATTCTGCTTCTTCATTAATTAAAGTTCCAATTAATTAAATTTATGAAAGGGTTGTTTGTCTTCAGTGGACTAGGCCTACAGGGGATACCACTTAAAAAAAAACGCGTCAATAATAGTACCCCATGGGTGATGCGGAAAACTATTAATGGAAAATTAAGGAAAATATTCCTGACACTTTGTACTATTATATAAAAAATTATCAAAAAAATAAATTTTTTGAAGTTTCAAGACCCATGTAACCCCTTAACAAAACACTCGCGGGGTGCCGGTACGGTGATGCGGTCGCGAAACGGCACGGTCATGAGCATCGCGAAGCTCGTAGGCTGCGCGCGGGACGTCGCGGTAAGAGGAGAGCGGGAGGCGGAGTCAACTGAAAATCGGCCGAAATGTGCATTTCTTGCCGAGCTCTTTACGGGGCTCGCGGGGCGACGCGACGAACAGGAAGGGACGCAGGAGGACACGCGCGCGACGCGTGATACAGCGGCGGGCGGACCCATAGCAAGCAGGGCCCCAAGCGCCGGGGCAGAACATGTTGCACCTGCCCTCCGCTGCAGACCGGATTCTGGGGTGGATGGCCACCATTCCCGGATCGAGACGGAGGAGCACGGAGACATTAGCGTCCCATTCGCTGCCGATCCGCGTCGCGATCGCCTGCGAGCTCACTCCTAATTGGCCCTCGCTGTCGAACCGAGGAACCGGGTACGCCCGGGGTGAGGCACGTTATCGATTCCACTATCGAGCGAATTTTCAGGAGCACTCTTGGGATCGTCCTCGGAAGTCGACGCGTCGCTTATCGGATCTTGACAATAAAATCGCGAAATCGTCCGGCAGTCGAGCTAAGTCATTCCCTGATGACGGCGAGAAACTCCGAGAGGAAGCAGACTTTCCGGTGAGACTGCCTCGGGTAATTTCGCGTGCATGTAAAGCCACGACACCGCTCTCCGGGACGCGCTCTCGCTCGGGAATCAAGATCGCCGACAAGGCGAGTGATTAGCAATCGACAGCGAAAGCGAGGGGCACCGGAATGGTCTCGTGGCCGCGGGATCGCGATCGACAATCGCAAGCTCTTGAAGATCGTGGTAGATTCCGTGTTCGCGACCGCGTGCTTCATGGCGTCGTAATGCGTGCTAGTCTATACGCCAAGTCGATTGAGCATTTTTATCGAGGTTGATGGCTTAAGTTAATGTTTTTTTATGTTTTTTAAGTCGTAGAACAAGAGTCTGTAAATAGTTTTTTCATAAGTCGATGCAATAAAAAGTTATTAATAATTTATTTGTTTAAATTGCCCTAGTGATCAAACTATACATCCTATAAAAAAATGAACTAAAGAAAATTTGTTCCTCTTTTCACGACGAACAAAATGGCGTTTGAATTTTTCCAAAATCTTGATTATTGACGGAAATATGTCAATTTTTAGGTAATTACTGCCTATACGCGTCGCGGAGTACTCTAGGCATGCGCGCTCGCTCTCAACTGTATCACACAAGGTAGACGCATAGGCGCATTTTTGCAAATTCAGACAAGTTTAGAGTTTTAATTGTTTTAACGATACAATTAAGCGCGAGTGCGCACGCCTAGGGTACTCCGCGACGCGTAGGTAGTAATTACCAAAAAATTGACATTTTTGTCAATAATCAAGATTTTGGAAAAATTCAAACGCCATTTTGTTCGTCGTGAAAAGAGGAACAAATTTTCTCTAGTTCATTTTTTTAATAGGATGTACATAGTTTGATCGCTAGGGCAATTTAAACAAATAAATTGTTAATAACTTTTTATTACATCGACTTACGAAAAAACGATTTACAGATTCTTGTTCTACGATTCAAAAAACATAAAAAAACATTAACTTAAGCCATCAACCTCCATAAAAATGTTCAATCGACCTGGCGTATAGACTATCTCCCTTCTTCAAAGAAAAAATTTTTATTGGAACACCCAAATAATAGTTATTTGCAATTCCGATTATAAATGTGATTATATACAAACATAATAATAATAATAATCTTTTAATTATATCGCATATATAATTTAAATCGCATTTAAGGCTCCTGGTCCCTGAGCCGAAAACTCTGCGTTGACGGTGGCGACGTACCGTCGCGGCAGAAATAAGAACTCTCTCCAATGGAGAATTCTGTCCTTTGTGACTTATTTTGCGTTGCGTTAAATTTCTTTATTATTTGCTCTGTACTTGTACTATATATAACGTTTAACGTTTCGTGAAACTCATAAAATTGACCATATGGTAAGATTTCCAAGAAATGCATATTCGGAAGGAATATTCTCCACTCCTTTCAATAGTCGTCAAACGGCTTGTTTTTCCGTATGTTAGGCTTTGTTTTATGGCTGTTTGTTTATTGTCGAGGGAAAAGGATAGTATCCGGTCAATTTTAGAAGTGTGCTGAAATGATCTATAGTGATTTTTTATTGAAATGTCTCTTTATTTCGGAAAATACCGCAACATAAAATAGGGTAATTTCTCGCCTCGATAGCAAGAAATTTAATATGGCCGCGATGACTACGCAGGAGCCTTAATTTCGCATAATATTTGAACAAATTTGAAATGTTTGATAATATTTACAAATTTAATTTTTATTATTTAATTTAATTTAATTTTTTTGTATCATATGTGCGATAGACACCGTGCAGTACAAGACAGACGTCAATATAATGGAATTACCGGAAAACGATAGAATGTCCAAGGAACTATGGGATCATTTCAAAGACATAAAAGATTTGGTCGCGAAGTGCGTCCATTGTAAAAGAGAAGACAGTTCAAACGGTTCAGAACTAGTCATAACCAACTTAAAAACTCATTTGAGAATTAGGCACGGTATAAAAAATATAAACAGTGCGGTACCGTACGACATACGACATTATTTCACAAAGATTCGCAACATTGACAAGGCAAGATGCAATTCATGTGGCAAAATGCTTGTTTTAGATAGTCTAAAAAAGCATTTGAACAAAGTACATCCCGGATGGGAAAAGCAAAATCAACATGCGTAAGTACACATTTAGAAACTTTTTAAAATACCAACAGTTATAAAATAAATGTAATAATATAAAGATCAATATCTAAAGAAGATTGAGAGAAAAAGGCTTTTGTCAGGGCATTTATAATAGTTATTTGTTTTCCGATCATAAATGTACACATTTAATCGTATTAAATTAATAATAGTCTTTCAATTATTTTGCACATACTTTGAACAAATTTGAATCACTCAGATTCGCACTTTTCTACCTATCACACACATATATTTCAAAAATCTAGATTAGGCATTTGTTTGACAATAGTATTGCCAAACTCGAATCAAATAGATAAAATGTTTAGTTTTTGTATGTATTCCAATTAAATAAACTTATTTAAACTAAATCTATAACAATAACTCAAATCTACCACTTATTTTTTACATAGTTAATTAATAGTAAATAAAGATTTCTATTAGCCAACAATCAACGGTTTTATATAATATTTAAATATACGCTGTTGATCTTTGCAAATGTATAATGATATTGATGCTTTAGTCGCTATCGTTGAGATTATAATTGTATAATATAGTTCCAACCTGATTTATTTTAACTTATTTTACAATTTTTCGCAAAAACATTCAGTCCCTTTCGACCGAACTGATGCGTGACTGTATTTGAGTTATGTCTGTACACGTTCTGACGTCAAGTCAACTTCATTTATAAACTATATACGTATAATAAGAAATCATAAATCTATTTAAGATGTTTATTTTAAAATTAATATTACAAAAATTCAAGATATGAAACAATCTTTATAACTTTCTCTCTCTATCTCCAACCCTCCTTCACACATAAATTTTTACTCACATTTCAAATCACTGTCTACAAGAATATAATAACATCATATAATGCATACAATTGTGATATTTAAAAATAATTATTTTTTTTCTATTTTTATTTATATCAGGTTTCAACCTAGCACTTCTAATCAAGATCCGGATTTGCACGTTCAGTCACGTGAGCCAACAAACGAGGAAGCAGGCGCACCTGGTAATTATTTGTTTTGTTTATATCACACAAGCAGTGCTATCTGACTAATTAAATTTTAACTTTTCTACTCAAAAATAATTTACAACTGTGATATTTTTAAAAATTACTCTTTCTTACATTTTTGTTTTAAATATTTTAAATAATTACTTTAACTTACCTAGTTTTCAATTACCTCACAAAAGTAATATTTTTGTTCAACAATTTAGTAATGTACAAGACTATAACACTTTGAATGCTATCGTAATTAAGATGCCTATTGCATATTTTATTTTTAATCATGCTATACGTGAATTTACAGAAATGTTTTTAGTATTCCAGAATCTCTTGCAAATTTTGGTCCTATCATACCAGACAACAATTTTGAAATAGCTAGGTATGAAGAGCTGCAGGGATCGCCTGAAGAAGAAGAAAAACAAAAAGACGTTGCTGGTAAGAGTGGTAAGTAATTATTTGATCTGATTTTTTTATTATGTGATTTTTTTCTAAACTTTATTATAAAACAACCAATTTTTTTTGTTTAATCATTCCATATATAAATGCAGATTAACTACTTTAAAATCAATGGATAGCAATGTTGCGGATTCTGGTAGAATTTTATCAACACGTCCCGACTCACATAAACCAAAGAAAGACGAAATAAACGATAATGACAAGTAATTATTCACCTTGCATATGTGACACAACACAAAAGGAAGAATATATTGCGAATTTAACATGTATTGACTTTTTACAAAGAATTTCCTATTTATGGTAGTAAAATTTATACCATCTTTAGTTTCTATTATAAATTTCCTTTATAAAATAGTATCTATAAAAATTTACCTTGTTAAAAAGAGCGCCAAGCACACGCCTGTAAAAAAGCTGCTGTAGGTATAGCTTTTTCCAAAGATTCATTCCTACTTGGTGTCATTTTTTATATCATACATTTGTAGGTAGACAGACGCGTATACTTGATGCCTTCTTTGTATTTTTCTTTAAAAAGACAAGCTTTTATAGATAGATTATATTCACTTGGCGCGAACATCTTATTAATATCATTGCTCTTGTAGTAGAAAATACGCGTACATTTGGCACTTAGTTTTACCTATATCTGAAAAAAATTAGTTTTTAGAGCACAGAAAATAATTGCTGCGCGTAATACTCTTATTATTGTTCCTTTCAAAAATAATTATTAAATAAAAATTTATGTAATTTTCAAAAATTTTGCGAGTTTAGATATATTTATAAAATAATTTGAAATGTTTAGATTAGAATTACAATTTTTAATCTTTCTGTAAACAATTTAATAAAAAATGTAATTCTCATGTAACTATTATTGTTCTAATAATTATAAATTATTGTTTGAAAAACAACGTCATTTCTTAAATATTTGTCTATCGCCCTTTTAAAGTTCTTAATAAAATAATATTTCTTTAAAACCTGACGATTGAATCATAGTTTATTCGCATATTTCTATAGAGAAATATTTCCAACAAATTTTCTAAAATGTGTTCAATCCCTTAAAATTTTTTTATTTTTATATGTATTCTTTATATAGACTTATATATTTCTTTTCTCTTAAACAAAAAAGAACATTTAAATAAAACAATATAATTTTATAAGAAAATATTTCAAGGATTGAACTTTAAGCGTCGGCAGGAGACATGGTGGAGACGTCTATCGGCCGGCCTGGAATTACGGATTCGTAATAACAAGATTTTAGCCAAAATACCGAATGAATCTTATTCAATTTAGGATATTCTTAATCAGTAAGCTCATCTGTAGTGAGCTACAGAGCTATTTTATGAAAAAAAGGTAAAAATAAATTTTTTTAATAAACTTGGGGGAATGGGCAGCTAGCAACGGGTAAGGTTGGGTTAGCCGCGAGTCCGTATTTAATTTATTATAAATTTTTAAGAGCAAAAATGCAAAATCGGGCTCTGTAGCGGACTGCATTATTATATAAAGAGTATATTAAAAAAAATTCACGAATCTATGTAACTTATTTTATGAGAAATCTTGTTATTACGATTCTCACTAGATCTAAGGAGCTGGGGAAATTTTCGTGGTAACATACTGACTGCTTGCATCTTTGTCTCTCTTACATCGCATATGTAGTAGCATCGTGTAAGTACAAACACTAATGCGTGAGCACACGGATGCAAATATTGAAAGATAATGTCAGCAAAAATCGGCAATTATATTATTTTTGTATATGTATGCATATGTAAAGAAAGAACAAAAATAAATACAATTTTGAAAAATAAGAATCTATTTGTGTGTGTGTATGTATAATTAAAAACTATAGTTTTAATTATAATTAAAGAATAAAAAATTAATTAATTTTATATATGTCTATTTTATTCATAAAAAAACCTTTACATTCATATTACATGCATATATATATATATTTTTTTTTTAATGGAAATGGAATTGGAAAATTTTTCCTTGTTTTCCACCTCGACCCCTTCTTCCCCCCCGGCCCCTATTTTGAAAATGTGGCGGCGGTTGTGGGAATTGTGGCGGCGGCGGCGGAAATTGTGGCGGCGGCGGCGGCGGAAACTGTGGCGGCGGTGGTGGGTTAGATTGATGTGGCGGCAACGGCGGACATTGTGGTGGCGGCGGCGGCGGCGGACATTGTGGTAGCGGCGGCGGCGGACATTGTGGTTGCGGCGGCGGTGGTAGCGGAGGCACTTGCACCACCTGTTGCTGTTGCTGTTGCCGCCGCTCACGACGACGTTGGCGATAACGTCGACGACGATCCGTTTGATGAGCCTAAAAAAATAAATTATTTCTAAATAGTAAAATTAATTCTCTCTTTCTCTCTGTCCCTCTCTCTCTCTCTCTCTCTCTCTCTCTCTCTCTCTCTCTCTCTCTAAATATATTTATTTTATACAAATACTCACAGCTGGAGGTGCTTGCATAAAAATTATGCACCTCTGGGGCACCGGCATACGACCATCAGGAACAGGCACACCTGGCAAGTGGCCAGGAATGAACGGCATCGGTATTGCTGCAAAAAAATGTTTTATATATATAATGCATACAATAATTGCACGTGTATTTATATACGTACCTGTATATACATCGAGAAATACACAAAGGTAAAATAAATAGAGGTTATTACAGATTATAAAAAAATCCTTGCTTACAAGATTAATGTTACGCCATAAATGAATAAATGAATGCTTTATATAAATATAAAATGTGTACGTATATATACATATTATACATATATAAATACATATATAAATAAAGAAGACAATTACTTACCACGTTCACGGTTCGCCATTATGCAAACATATGATCCAATGATCGTCGATTAGATATCTATAGAGAGGTCATTTCTCGCTGGTTGCGACTTTCGATTGCAATTATATCGCACAACACAACCTAGGCGTGTCCTAAGTTTTGTGATTGTAGTAGCACAGGGTACTGTGTTGTATAGAGTAGTGTTTTCTTGTCAGTGCAGAGTATTCTGTTTTTTTATTATAGCTAGTATTATTTAGAGCATATTGTATAATCATTATGCCTAAATATAATAAGAAGAAAACAGTTAGTGGAAGACGTGTGTCTTTATCGCGAAGAATGTGTCGCGTGCGACAAACGCGTGACAAAATTTTTTGTGATAATTCTTTCGTGAATCAAGAAAGAATTGATAAGGACTCCGGAAAAGAATGTGGATCGGATTTAATAGACATTCCAGGTACGTCACAACAATGTTATGCATGCGAGGGTAAGAGAAATGTAAATAACGACACGTTGACATCATTATCTTTTATGAAAACATTTTCTCAATCATCTGTCAATGTATGCACACAAAAATTTCAATCAGACAAAAATATTTTCGATGATGCTTCTGTAGGATCACTGTCAGATACTCGGGAATTTTGTGAAAATTTGACAAGTTTGTCGATAAACAAGCCGTACGCATATAAAGATGAGACAAATGTCGTGACAGATAATGATGCGTTGACACCGCAGTCGTTTACATTTCTTGACAATTCTGCAAATTCATGCATGGAATCGGAAAGTATGCAAAACAATATCAAAGATCTCAAAGACACTGAAAACATTGAAAATGTCGAAAACGTCAAAAATATTGAAGACATCGAAAATGTCGAAGACGTCGAAGATATCGAAAATATTGTTTTGGATACTGATAATAATATCGACGTATTTAGTTTATATTCTGAAGAGATTAATGGACGACGTATCGCCGATTTCGGGCATGTTTTTGCTGAATTGCAGAGACTGTCCATTCACTCGATCGGCGAATGTCGTTTTATTGATCTTGTATTTAGAGTAAAGAAGCGTGACGGTCAGAAAACCCAATTTGCTGTCAAATGTCAAATGTGTCACTTCACAGGTGACTTTTGGAGTGAACCGACAGATGAGAGAAATGTTGATGATGACACGTCGACATCGCAAACATTATCTGCTATGGATACATGTTCTCAATCTGTCGATGCATGCGTGACACAAAAATTTCAATCAGTAGAAAATATTTTCAATGATGATGATTCAATGGGATCTCTATCAGACGTTCGTGAATATTGTATTACAAATGTGACGGAACGTCAAATTAACGAATTTAGAATGCAAAATAGTATGGATGATAGCGAAGATGTCGAAGACGTTGAAAACGTTCAAGATATCGAAGATGTCGAAGACATTGAAAAGGTTCAAGATATCGAAGATGTCGAAGACGTTGAAAACGTTCAAGATATCGAAGATGTCGAAGACGTTGAAAACGTCCAAGATATCGCACATGTCGAAGACGTTGAAAATGTCCAAGATATCGCAGATGTCGAAGACGTCAACGACGTCGAAGACGTTCAAGATATCGAAGACGTTGAAGATGTCGAAAATATTATTTTGCATACTAATGATAATATCGACGCATTTCGTTTGTATTCTGAAGAGATTAGTGGACGACTTATCGCCGATTTGGGGCATGTTTTTGTTGAATTGCAGAGACTGTCCACTCACTGGATCGGCGAATGTCGTTTTATTGATCTTGTTTTTAGAGTAAAGAAGCGTTACGGTCTGTTGACCCAATTTTCTGTCAAATGTCGAATGTGTCACTTCACAGGTGACTTTTGGAGTGAACCGACAGATGACAGAATATTGGATGTCAATAGGGGTATTGTTTCCGGTACTATATTGACAGGGACCGGTCATAAACAGCTTGAAGAACTTCTTGCTGCTGTAGATATTCCATGCATGAGTAATAAAACATATATAAAGTATCACAATGAAATGTCGGAAACCTTCGCCGCCGCCGCGGAAGAAGAAATGCGCTTGGCTGGCGAAGAGGAAAAATGTTTGGCAATTGAAAGAGGAGATATCATAGACGGAATTCCGCATATACCCGTGATAACAGACGGCTCGTGGATGAAGAGATCCTACCGTACTGGTGGTTACGATTCTCCGTCCGGAGCAGCTATTATTATGGGATATTATTCTAAAAAAGTTTTATTTGTTGGTGTTCGAAATAAATATTGTGTTGTCTGCGCGAGAGCAGCTAAAATTAATGCAGTAGCAAAAAAACATATATGTTTTAAAAATTGGGGGAGCAATCAGAGCTCCACTAGTATGGAAAGTGATATAATCCTCGAAGGTTTCCGACTTAGTTTAGAAATGCATGGCCTTATTTATAGTAAATATATCGGTGACGGTGATAGTAACGTATTAAAAAAATTGAGAGATTTTCCACCGTATCCAAATATTGTTGTGCAGAAGATTGAATGCACGAATCATCTTCTCCGCAATCTTTGTAATAAAATACGTGAAGCAAGTAGTACCAGTAGTAGAAAATTTTCAAAATTGAAAAAAGTCGTTGACCACAGCGTTATGAAAATTCAAAACGCTGTGGTCAAGGCTGTCGACTTTCGCCGCAATCGTAAAGTTAGTTGGCAAACAAAAATTTTCGAATTAATTAAAGATTTAGATAATATACTTAGCCATGAATTTGGTGAACATAAAGATTGTGCTTCGCTTTAATATTTCTGTAATGGACAACAGAAAGAAGGCAAAGAGAATCTTGTGCGCCCATTACAACGTGCTAATATATTCGAAAAATTAGAAAAGGCTATGAAACGCATGATAGATAATGCCGAAAGCTTACTTTATAAATTTACTAGTAATTCCGTTGAAAGTTGTAATGGAATTATAAGTAAATTTATTGGTGGCAAGCGCGTTCATTATGCCATGAGAGGTTCTTATCAGACACGCGTTAAAGCATCCGTAGTACAATTTAATACTTCGCGAGCCTTAACTTCTGTTTGTCATAAAATAGATAAAGAACCACCCGCACAAACAAAAATAATTAAAAATAGAAATATTAAGAAGAATGCCAACCAACTTCAACGAACACGTGCGGCGAAAGAATTACAACTCTCTGTTCGTAGATCTAAATATTCCGCTAAAATAGCTGATAAAGATTATGGACCTAATGCAGAACGGCCAGATATCCAAGGTAATATGTACGAACAGCTGAGACGTTATCATTTTGAAATGTTATTAGAGCAACAACGTAATCGTGCTGTATTGGAATGTGCTACACGGGATCAGCATGCAAACCCGGAGTGGCACAACATACGGCGAAGTCTTCTCACTGCTTCAAACTTTGGAAAAGTTTGTAGCAGAAGAGAAACAACTTCATGCCAAAATCTTGTAAAAGCAATAATATGTTTGGACTCGTGAAAATGTCATCTAAACAAACGGCTATGCGAGTCGAGCGCGGGTCGTGGTGCGCAATAACATTAACGAATATTTACAAAAAACGTATATTTACAAGAACGTTTCGGCTCTTCCTTCGAGCCATCTTCAGCTTTATTAACAAATGAGGATCATTCCTGCAGAGCTCGAGGCAGCAATCTTCCTTCCTGGAGAGATGTCGTGATAAACGAGCTGGTATACACGATTATGGTGGACATTTCCACTGAGAAACGGAAAAGACATTAAGTTATTCGACCGTTGAAGAGAACGAAAAAGAAAAGGAGAGATTTACAAGAATTGCTTGTAAAAGCAATTCTTTATCCTCCTCGATTGACTACTGCGGCTGTCGAGTGGGGTAAAGAAAAAGAGATGATGGCACGAGAGCAATTGCAGATGGAATTAGGGATAGAAATTTCTAGTTGTGGTATATTTATAGATGAAACAATCCCATATCTTGCCGCGACGCCTGACGGCATTGTCGGAGACGATACTATCGTTGAGATTAAATGTCCTTATGCGGCGCGGCATGTACATCCCATCGATGCAATTCTCAAAAAAATTTCAGACATTCATAGAATATTTGATAAAACCGATGACACTCGAATGAATCAAAGACACGCGTACTATTTCCAAGTACAGGGACAACTCTACATAACGCAAAAAAAGTATTGCATTTTTGCTGTGTGGACACCCCTTGGATTAAAGTACACGATTGTCGAGCGTGATGACAGATTTTGGGAAACAAAAATGTCACTACTGCTTAAACGATTCTACGAGGACTGCTTGGTTCCTGAAATAATAGATAGTAGAGCAGCAAGAAATATGCCTATTCGGGAACCTCAGTATGTCATCGAAGCACAACAAGCGGCTAGAAAAAATGACATAAAAGTGGAAAGTGTTATCGAAAGCACTACCACTTTTGCTATTCCGAAAATGGAGCAAGATGACGATTGCATTATAACTGATTATTATATACGAGATCTAACTGAGGATGACATAAAAAGACAAAAAAAAAATGTTAGATGATGTAATAATTTCTCTGCCATTAGTGAAGAATAATATTTTGTCTATAAAAAGTAAATTAAATGATGAATCGTTAGATCTATTTTTACGCGTTGTAAGAGAGATTACTTGCTTTGAAACACAAAGTGTGTTATACTTACAATACCCACATTTAATTGAAGCTAGTCGTAGCAATAACAGCTTACAAATTATTGGCGGAAATTGCACAAATCATTGGCGATGCATTTATTTTGACGGCACAAAACTTCACGTGTACGACAGCATACCTGGTGCTAGGTACGATCATTTGGCTGCTGAAGAAAAAGAATACATTCGCCTTCGTTATCCCACGATAACGAAATATGATATAATTTTTGAAAAAGTTCAAATAAAACAAGGGGATTACTTTTCTTGCGGAGTTTATGCCGTGGCTTTCGCTACAACATTAGCCTTGAAAGGAAATCCTTGTAATGAAAAATATTCTACTGACGTAAAATGCATGAGTCATTTATTTAAAATTCTAGAAAGCAAAAAATTATTGCCTTTCCCGAATTAATATTTTTTATTATTTAACACATCTTTGTAAGCTTTTATTGCTGCCATTATGCAAAAAGAAACAACGATAAAATAAGATGGTAGAAGTTATCTGCAGTCGTCATTGTATAGAACATATATAGTAACATAAAAATTTCGGAGAGACGATAAAAGAATATTGGTTGCGTTCTCACGGGAATGGGCGTTAGAGGGGCCCATTCTATAATCTCAATATTTATATTTTTGAAATAATATTAATATTTGTCTATATTAAAATATTAATTATTAATTATTAATAATAATATTATTTATTATTATTATTATTAATTTAATTTTATACATTATATTGTAGTTTTGAAAATAGTGCATTGCAAATTAGATCGCAATTTGAACTGAGGTGATTGCGTCGCAAAGTGTTAAACTCAGATAGGTTTTGCTTTGCAATGTACTATTTTCAAAATAAATATATAATAATAGATAAAAAGTAAATTGTATTAATGAGCTTGCATGTAAAAGAACAAGAAATATTTTATAAAGTATACTTCCCATAATATGGTTGAGGTCACTTTGCGACGCGATCATAACTCAGTTTAAATTGCGATCCACTCGAATTATTAATTCGTGTTGTTTATTACTATTTAACATTACAATATTATATAACATTGTTTTACTTTCAGATTTAATAAATAATTTCTTTTATTATATTAATATTAATCTATGTACGTAGTTATTTATTGTTACACAGAGATTAGACTTGACATGTCTGAAGGGCGGATCACTTTAAACGAAGAGGCGTGGCTAGCGTTGAATCAACGCCATTATATTGCAGCAGGTAACGTATGCAGTGTGGAGGTTTTAGTGAGTAGGAATCTCACACTACCCAGAAAAACCGGGGTGCCTTTTGAAGGTTTCCTCCACTAAAAAAAAAAAAAAAAAAAAAAAAGCCATCTCAGTAAACACAAGGTAACATAACATCAATAATCATCATTATATAATATTCATAGTTTTGCATGCCATTTTTTTATATACAATTTTTTTATATTATCTGGTACATCTTTTTTCTAATTAGACTGATTGCTAATATATCTTATAATATGCATAAAAATATATTTTTAAATTGTTAGTGCTTCTGCATGATAGTGCAATAATTTCAGATTTTTTGCAATCACCTATTACTTCAGACTATCAAGCTTACTGAAAAAGAAGCTGTAGATTTAAACAAATAATGGAGAATTATAAATAATATGAGGTTTCCAATGCTGAGCTTTTTATGTAAACTGTTTCAAAGGATATATTCTAGATGGGGTAAAATAATAACTTCTATAACAAATGCAATAAATATTAAATTTATATAGTATTGATTTAGATAACTAATTTTATTCTGTCTTTTACTCTCTTTCTTCCTCTCTCCATCCCTGTCCCTCTCTCTGTCTTAGTACACTGGGTAGCGTACACTTAGTATGGTAAAATCAGGATTTTTTGGAAGTATGGTGTTAGGATTCTAGGGTATATTTAAAAAAAGAAAAACGGTAATGTTATTTAGGACAAGAAACTCTCCATTTATTATTTCGTTGATAAAATCTTGGGAAATATAAACGAAAATACATATATAAATGAAATACATAATTTTTTTTATTGTTACTGTCGAAAGTAAATAATATTACATAAAACCAAATGCAATTGAACGTAGATATACATACACACGCACACGCATACGCAATCGCACATACATACGCATACGCACATACATATATTATTTTTAATATTTTTTCTGTGGGCCCCAGGCCCCGTCTACGATGATATCACGGACATGGGACGTCTCCAGGATCATGTTCCGATTACTTTGCACTAACAATAATAATAATTCTGCATAAATTTTTCTTTTGTGCCTTTATATCATATGTATTTTTCAAGCAAAGTGCATTTGCAGAATTTATGCGATAGAAGATGTACACACACACACACACACACACACACACACACACACACACACACACACACACGCACACGAACACGCACACGCACACGCACACGCACACGCACACGCACACGCACACGCACACGCACACGCACACGCACACGCACACGCACACGCACACGCACACAAATGTGTTTATATATGTACATATACCTTCCATCGCGTAAATTCTGCAAATGAACTTTGCTTGAAAAATACATATGATATAAAGGCACAAAAGAAAGAGTGATCACAAATGTATATAGGCAAATGGCCCCATTTTTTTCGCATTCGATTTTGGTCATAAAATAGGTATCAAACGAAAAGTCTCGTCAATCTGATTACAGATATATCAGTCTCAAAGTATACCTATTTACCGTTCTAGAGATATCAGGCTCCAAAAATTCCAAAACCAATAAATAGTGCCTGTTATGAACGTTCTCGGTAATGTCAATCTCGGGGTAGGTTATTGGGTCAATACAGAGAGAATAATCTTTATTGTCCTTTTGAGGAGACCGATAGCTTTCGTGGTCTCTGCGCTACTGGTTTCGCCGGGCGAGCGCTCCCCCCCTCTAGCTCGCGCCTTTTGTTTACACGCGCGATGCTCCGAGCGCATTTCTTCTATTTTTCCAGGACAGCGTCACTGGCTAGTCAATTGAAAATTATGCGGGAAATGAGCTTTTCACAACACCTCCACGGAAATTCGACTTTCCATGCCTGTAGATAGGGGCGAAAGCGGCCAATTTCACGCTAGAGCGGCATAGCGGGCGGAAAGTAATCACTTTCCTCCCTAGGGAGGAAAGTATAACAACTCGTGTGATTTGCCGCCCTCGCCTTCGGATCGGCAGCCGAATACGTTTGACTAGCCAGTGGCGCCATTTATTGGTTTTGGAATGTTTGGATCTCGATATCTTTGGAACGGTAAATAGGTACACTCTGTACTGACATATCTGTAATTAGTTTGACGAGACCTTTCGTTTGATATGTACTTTATGACCAAAATCGAATGCGAAAAAAATGGGGCCGATCTTGTGATCACTCTTTATGCAGAATTATTCTTAGTACAAAGTAATCGGAGCACGATTCTGGAGACGTCCCGTGTCCGCGATATCGTCATCGTGGACGAGGCTCCGGGCCCAGAGAGAAAAAGTAATCGTACAAACGATAGACGATCCCCCGATATTGTCGTACAAATAAATGTATGTCTACCTATCCCACTATCCCCAGCTTCTTCTCCTCTCTATATTATAATGAAAAAAACGTATCCGACTGAAAAAGGCCCGTTTAGCGAGATAGGAAGCCGATGCCAGTCTCACGTGAAAAGCGAACCTCGAATTTATAACACAATGGCTGCGTTCGGGACGCGCGCTATTAGCGCTATTGCATCATTCTATCTTTATTATCTATCTTTATTATCTTTATCTACACCTGTTCATCAGGTGTAAAACCAGGATAAAATAAGCAAATAGCACTAATAGCGTCTTACCGAACGCACCCAATAAATTAGTATTTAGCATCTCGAATTTCTATCAAGAAACGAGACAGGTCATTTTTTTGTTTTCTAACAGAATTCAATCACTAACCGAATTTCACTAATATCTAAACGTCAGAAACGCCGTGGTCTAAGTTAGCACAGTCCGACAGATTTCTTTCTATACACGGCATAGTTGCCAAAATATATTTCATGAAAATAAAATTAATCTGCAAAAATCAAATAATATTATGAGCACGAAAAAATATACACGAAGAATTTATTTAGAGAATCAGAAAAATTAAAAAAACGCGACAAAGTTTTTTTCCCTTGTGACAGAAAAATTAAAATCCCTTTTCTCGACATCGGCACTCGATGTTTAAAACTCTTCCCCTCGACATCGACGCTTGACGAAATTACCGATCTGACGAAATTACCGATTGTACATTTTACGTTGCCCGCGCTGCACGAGCGCTGAACCCTGTGAACCGTCGAGACGGAAAGCCAATAGCGTGGCTGATAGAATAAAAGGGGGTGAGGCAACGGAACGACTACGATATCTCGAGGACTCTCCCGTCGGTCTTCGGCGAGATCAGTCCTGCGTGCGTTTAAGCGATTAGTTGTCTGCCGGTTTTTGGTCAGTTTCGTCATATTATTAACGTTGTGCTTGTGAGGACGGTTCTCGTCATATATTGTCAATACCGTATCTGTGTGGACGGTACTCGTCTAAATATTGTCAACGAGCTGTGTGGCCCGTTTTGTGGCAAATAGCGGCACGAATGTAACGTAAGTTTGACTTAAATATAATCATATATTGCTCGCTTATCTCTCTACTTTTCTTTCTGACTCTTGCAAAATTCCTTGGGTCTTCCGACGGAACTCCCCTTGTATTGTCTCATGTTTAGAATTTAATCGCTAGCCGACCGCGGCATATCAAGAGAATTAGATATAGAGTATGAGTTTGTTAGTTCTCATAAACTAACTGGCGCCCAACTAATAAAATCAATCTTGTCGTAATTATTCAGAGCCCTGGCAGCCCTTGACCCAGGCCGCGCCAGGTGTCGGTATTATTCGTCAATTAAAATAAAATTGTCAAAAGAATAACGCCGGTCTCATTTGGCGCCCAACGTGGGGCAACGTCGGCAATAAATTGAAAATAATTGCAAGTTGTATAAATTTGTAAATTGTAAAATTTTGTGAGCAACTCAGGAGATAACGAAATTCTGAGGAATTTATTTGTAAAGCCGAGCATGACGAGAAGTTATTCGGATTGAAATGAAGAGGAATAATAATACGTGGAATTCGCGTGAGCGACCGAATCAGAAAACATAAACATTGAGGAACCTCGATGGCAATTTCGACAACACAGCCATCTCGTCATGTTCGACTCTCTTTCGCTTAACGCTTGAATAATACGCATGAATAATATTCTACAGCGCTTTCAAAATTTTTTCCTGCAGCAGTATTAATTTATTTCGCTTGTCGTTTGTACGCTATTTAAGTCGATCAAGAGATCACGTTATGACAGAGTTTGATTATAGTAATGAACATATAAATATTGTACTTATAATCACCTTGATATTGTATATAAAATTACAAACACGCATCATACATTAAAATTCCAAAACGAAATATGTCGAATTATGGAAATATATCTTGAACATTAAATTTACGAATTGTATATATTAGATTCTTAAAATTGTTGTGAACTGTCAGGCGTAATCATTTGATCAGTTATTTATTTAACTGTGATTCAATATGTGTTTAACTATTTATTATTATTTATTATTTGTAATTTCGCGTGAATATGTGTTCAATTATTTATTATTATTTATTATTTGTAATTTTGCGCTCATCATCTAATTGCTATTTAGTTCATTTATTTAATTAATTTATTTATTTAATTGAATTGTGAACCTTGGCCCGATTATAAACAAACATAAGTTATCGCGGTCAAGTAAATTGCTGAAAATTTTCATTGAATTCCGATAACGTCTTGGCAAAACAAATCGTCGAAGATTATTAACTCGGAAATTTTCGGTAAACATGTTCAGTACGCCGCCTAAGAGAACGACAAGGTCGAGTACGAGAGCTTTGAATATGGAAAATAGAATTCAGTCAAATGATCAGATTCCATTTGCGACAATCGACGAAATGTTCTCCGCTGGAGGGGAAGACGTAGCTGATGTCGATGAACCGAGTGAGTCCGGTCAGGCGTCGGCCACCCGGAGCGCGGGGGCGGGGGACAGATTAGCCGCTCTTGGCTTGGACGCGGGAGTTTTGACAAGACTGAGTATTGGTCATTCCCCTATGATAGGAAGAGGGGGTACCCCAGGGGGTAGGGGAAGGGGCTCGCGTGGAGCAACCCCAATTCCTAGCGAAGATTTTCGATCGATGCGATTAGAAACTACATTAGGATCGTTAACAAATAGGCTAGATGGTTTTGAAGTAAGAATAGGCCGAGTCGAGGCACTCGAGAGTAAAATGATTGAAATAGTGGGAAATATGAAATTATTGACCGATCAATTAAATAATAAAATGAATGAAATATTGGAAAATACGAAATTGTTAATTGATCAATTAAAGAATAAAACCCCGGTAGGCCCTAACGATACGTCTGGAAGTGGGGGTACGGCGGGGAACATTATAACACGGCAAGATGTGAGAGATAACGTAGTTGACATCGGGTTGCCAAGTAGTCTGAGAAATATCGATAGGCTTAGGTCGTCTGGAACCGAGCTACCCGGTAATAATAATACGTTAATTGATAATCCGCAAGCTGCGTCATACCGTAGAATAGATACAGTCGGCGCGAGATTGTCGAATAATTTAAATAACACTGCGCGGCCCAGGTCGTCTGGAACCAGACGGGCGCATAGTTTGTTACAGAATGGAGACACCTTAGACTTAAGAGGTTCGGTCGAACGGGATACTCGCCATGTGAATTTTCGGGAAGAAAATTTAACAGATTCGCGATTCATAGATACGGAACAGAGCAATCGCCGAATTAATAGATTATCAAACAATTCGGTTAGGTTCGTAGTCACGGAGATGACCCCCGAAGGTGAACTAGTAACTCGAGAAAATATAACTAACGAAGAATATCGTCAAATAATGCAAAATCGACTTGAAGTAGAACGTGATGAGACCCGTACCCTTAACTTTAGATCCTGGCGCGAGCAACGATCGCCATCAGTTAGAAGGGGAATTCTATCGTGGCGTAGTAGCGAATCAGACGATAGCGACGGTAATACTCGGAGAGCTGACGGCTATCAGCACGCGCGAGTTCGAAGGAATGCGTTGTCAACAAATCGGCATGGTGGTGGGGAAAATAACTCATCCACGTACGCGTACGATCGCGAACTTGAATCAGCGATGAAAATCGGCCGTATCGTCAGGGATTGGAAGATCACGTTTCCTAAAACAGAGAAAGACCCGGAACAATTTTTACTGATCTTGAAAGATCAGTTGAGCGTGAGCGGGATAAGAAAGGATCTGTTTGTTCCTTGTTTGTCAAGCGTTTTCGAGGGACCGTATAGAGCTTGGTATTTGTTAAACAAACAACGCTGGCAAACATGGAAAGATTTTACACGCGCCTTTCGCTTTCAATGGGCAGTAAAAAAGGACGATGGAGCACTTTTCCTAGAGGTCTGTAACTTGAAATTCGAAAAGGGGGAAACCTTAGCAGAATTTACTTGTCGAGCACGTCTTATCTTCGAAAGGATGCAAAATCCACCGTCATTTCGCGAACAATTGAAACAAATTCTTGTCAAGTTCAATCCAAGATTAACTTTCGAAGTCCTGAATTTACCTATTTACAATTATGATGAATTTTTGCACTACTTAAATGAGCGAAATTATTTATACAATCGTTCAGTCGAGGCTCAAAAGGGAGCGCGCGGAAAATTCTCTAAGTCGGATTTAGGGTGTTTACAGGACGACACCGACGAGTCCGATACTCATTCTATCAGGGGCGAAAGTAGCGACGAGAGTGCAACCGAGTTGAGGGCTACACAGACAAAACCGTCGCGTAACGCTAAAAGAGAAAATAGTACGGCAAACAATACAAAGACGCCAGTCAAGCAGAGGCTCGAAAAGAATATAGCGACCTTTAATAAATCCGCGAAATCGTCAACCGACATCCCAAACGAACAACCATCGGCTCCTCAAGCAAAGCCTTGCCCGAGACTTACTAAAATATTTTGTTATAACTGTGGCGAGAGGGGACACACAGCGCGTTTTGTACCGCGGAGCGGCAAGTCCTGTGTCATATTTGTTTAAATAAAGGCCACGTAAATAAGGATTGTCCAACGCGGTCGGGAAACGAGCAGGGCCGGCGGTAATTCCCCCTCAGGCTACCGCCACAGAAGGCCCGATTGAGGGAAATAACATGAAATTTAACATAGAACAAATAAAATGCCTGGATAGATTATAAACGCGCGCCGACGTACCAACATCAAATCAGTCTCCAGCCACCGTGGCTGACGTCAATCGCGAGACAATATCATTGGATTTATTAGAGACGCTCTCAAGCGATTCGGAATGGTCCGAAGATGAAATCGACCTGGAAATGGTCAATTCAAACGAACAACCCGCGGAAATTATTCAGTTGTCAACGTTGACAACTGACGAGACATCAGACGTTGGGAACGGGGAAACAATTGAAAGTCAAGCTGGGTTAACAACTAATTGTGACAAAGATTGGTATGATGTAAAACGCGAACTCGTAAGCAAACAATCCGGTAGATTGAAAGGACCTTTGATGACAAGACCTTTACTCACACCGTGGGCGCAATTGTCAATCGATACGGTAGGGCCGTTTACTCGTTCAAAGAAGGGGAATGTATACATAATTGTCGTGCAGGATCTCTATACGAAGTTTGTCGAACTATTCCCAGTACGTAAGCAAACCGGTAAAAATGTCGTTAGAATCTTGGAGACGGTATTTGATAAATGGGGAATTATCCCCGAGTCAATTATTACAGATAACGGTACCGAATACGTAAACAAAGACGTCAAAGCATTTCTTACAGCTAAGAAAATAAATCACATCACTACCTCATTAGCGCACCCCCAAGCAAATCCGGTAGAACGCGTCAATAGGACAATAAAACCAATGATTGCCGCGTTGATAAAAGATAGTCAAAACGAATGGGATAAAGATTTGTCAAAACTTCAACTCGCTTACAATACAGTGCCACATGCCGGTAGTAGAGTCACGCCGTTTTACTTAAATTACGCGCGAGAGGCAAACATAAACCAGCGGAGATGTTTCGTCGACGGTAATGAGGAGATAACGGATGACCCGGTCAAACACTGGGTTAAAAATTTGAGTAAATTCGACGAATTACGACATCAAGTCGAAAATCAGTTGAAATCATACTCCGACAAACATCTTGCCAAGGCTAATTGTGACCGAACAAAACGGTTTGACTTAAATATCGGCGCGGAAGTTTTTACCCGAACAAAAAACTGAGTAATAAGGCTGGAGGATACTCAGCTAAACTGGGTCACCGCTACCTCGGCCCAGCAATTGTAAAACGAATAATCGGGCCAATGATCGTCAAACTGGCAGACAAAACTGATAAACTCATTGGCAAATATTATGTAACGGATTTAAGAATTCCTCGGCGGAGTCTACGCAACTCTTAAACTTTGCAGGCCATTCGACAGGACTCATCTGTAATCGACAGAACATCATGGACGGCGGAGACGACGAAATCACGTCGAGCCTGGAGGAGCTGCTCCAGCGAAAATTAGAGATCGAGGAGCAGGTCAAGGCCCCTCCTAACGAAACCGCATCCTCAGCAAGGATCATCCCTTGCAAACATCGTCGAAATGGAAAAGGGAGTCGAAGATAACCGATGATCCTAGGGCATTGATCGCCCCTTCGGTAGCCGTAATGCCACTTCCACTGGCAAAATGCCGTCCTTCGACGAGGTGCTGAAGGAACTCGGCGTCTCGGAATTCCTGATGCCACGGGCGGGAAAACGCCGTTGTATTTCGCCGATTGTGGAATAATCAGTGAAGGCATGCTCAAAGACCTCATTATTAAACGGGCTAAACTCCTAGTCGAACGAATGCAATCAACTAAGGTGGATCGTGGCACTCAAACCTTCGTCACCTCCGTAGGCAAAAGCACGTCGCTGTATGCGTCAACTGCCGCTCAAGGAAGCATCATTTCAAAGATTGCAGACTGTCCTATCGTCCCGGATTCTGTCAGGTCTGCGGGGCCGATGGATTCGACACCGACGACTGCGTCTACCCACATGGGATAGAACAGGAGCTCGCCCTCAACCGGTGCCCCGGATGCGCTACGGACTTGTCCCTCTATTGCCCGGAATGCCCGGACTGCAATATCCGCTACGGAGACATCGTCGACTGGTTGAGACTTAATTACGCAACCTGGCCTACAGCATCGATACCCAAAGACCACCAATATCTGGTCAACGAGGGCACAGAGATCCTGAAAAGGGGAGTCAAGGCTAAATTCGACGACTCCACAGACTATCCAAACCGCTTACGCGCCTTCCTAATTCGGGAGAACGCCCTTTCCTGCGCACCGGTCGTCGCCAACCCCGTTGCACCATCGGCAAGAGAGTTGTCAATAGAAAAGAACCTCCTTGCGATTCAAGCGGTATGCGCACCGCGCAACAAGAAAACGGATGAGATCATGCGGAAAAGGCCGGAAATGCGAGACGTGGAGGAAATTCACGTCTTAGTACCCACCAAGTATAAGAAGAGGACGTAGGCTACCCTCCTCATGAAGACTTCGACGACCAATGTTAGACATTTTGTTCTAAATATCTTGTCTTATATGTTCGCTTTTCAGAGTTTATTATTCACCGTAACTATTGACAAATCTAATTTACGTTGCTTCGGTGAATCTATCGAATTTAATTTAAGTAAGGTCGTCGAATTAAGTATAGATAAGTCTTCGTTGTGTTCTTTCGTCTTACTTAGCCAATAAGTATTACACGATTATAAAGCATTATAAAACGTAATTAGGTTACCGCGACTTCAGATACATTTGTCACCAAAATAACAGGTGTGCCATTTCCAGCCTCATTCACCAACATCCCTTCCTCAATTTGCTGGAGTCAGTGAGAAGGGTCATACCCATAACCTATGGGTGAAAGGGAGATTTTCAGGTGACTATGAGCTGAACAGCAGAACGAAGACACACGGCTCGTACGAAGTCCTCTGAACATCTTGTTCACGATGTCAAGGTTCGAGGGAGGGGAGTGTGACAGGAAAATTAAAATCCCTTTTCTCGACATCGGCACTCGATGTTTAAAACTCTTCCCCTCGACATCGACGCTTGACGAAATTACCGATCTGACGAAATTACCGATTGTACATTTTACGTTGCCCGCGCTGCACGAGCGCTGAACCCTGTGAACCGTCGAGACGGAAAGCCAATAGCGTGGCTGATAGAATAAAAGGGGGTGAGGCAACGGAACGACTACGATATCTCGAGGACTCTCCCGTCGGTCTTCGGCGAGATCAGTCCTGCGTGCGTTTAAGCGATTAGTTGTCTGCCGGTTTTTGGTTAGTTTCGTCATATTATTAACGTTGTGCTTGTGAGGACGGTTCTCGTCATATATTGTCAATACCGTATCTGTGTGGACGGTACTCGTCTAAATATTGTCAACGAGCTGTGTGGCCCGTTTTGTGGCAAATAGCGGCACGAATGTAACGTAAGTTTGACTTAAATATAATCATATATTGCTCGCTTATCTCTCTACTTTTCTTTCTGACTCTTGCAAAATTCCTTGGGTCTTCCGACGGAACTCCCCTTGTATTGTCTCATGTTTAGAATTTAATCGCTAGCCGACCGCGGCATATCAAGAGAATTAGATATAGAGTATGAGTTTGTTAGTTCTCATAAACTAACTGGCGCCCAACTAATAAAATCAATCTTGTCGTAATTATTCAGAGCCCTGGCAGCCCTTGACCCAGGCCGCGCCAGGTGTCGGTATTATTCGTCAATTAAAATAAAATTGTCAAAAGAATAACGCCGGTCTCACCCTCCGGATGAAATTCCAACGTGCGCTTCTAAGGTCAACACGCATCCTTTGCTAAACGAATGAATTCATACATGTTTTGCTGCCAGATTTTTATTGACGTGATACAGACGGGTGTATATCTGAGCCTCAATAAAGCGCGAGTTTAATCGTAAATCAATTATGCGAAAGATCTTAGATCTTATATTCGTCAATAAAGTTATAAAATCCGCAAACAATGCAAAAATTTGCGCATAGTCCCTCGTGATCAAATATAAATGCATCGCGTCGCTTCGCTGATGATCGAATAAACACTTTCTCGAAAACGCAACAAATATTTGCTCCACGAAATAAGCTCGCACAAATCGCATCTGACAAAACTAAAATTTAACTATTATATTATATATAAAATCGAAAGCTATAAATTAGTTTTTTGTTTTAACGAGAGAAGTTGAGACCGAGGTTGAGACACGTAACGATAAAATTGAATGAATTCCCAACACGGTAAAGATAAATTTAATAATTTTCTTACACGGTTTTCGTTTCCTTTTTAAGAAATAAAGATGTTAAAAAAAATCAATATAAAGTAATATGTAACAAAAGTTTCTCTTGTAAATTTTCTCTGTAAATTTTCAAAAGGAAGAAAGCAAGTTTGAAAGAATAATATGATGAATCAACATTCTCTGAATACATATTAGAAACCATTTTTTTATATACAATTTTTTTTATATTATCTGGTACATCTTTTTTTCTAATTAGACTGATTGCTAATATGCATAAAAATATATTTTTAAATTCTTAGTGCTTCTGCATGATAGTGCAATAATTTCAGATTTTTTGCCATCACCTATTACTTCAGACTATCAATCTTACTGAAAAGGAAGCTGTAGATTTAAACAAATAATAATGGAGAATTATGAATAATATGAGGTTTCCAACGCTGAGCTTTTTATGTAAACTCTTTCAAAGGATCTATCCACTTTTGATGGGGTAAAATAATAATTTCTATAACAAATGCAATAAATATTAAATTTATAGTATTGATTTATAGAACTAATTTTATTCTGTCTTTATGTAGAAAAATATACACTCAGTCTTAGCATCAGAGTAGAGGGTAACGCAGCTGATGAACAGTATAGATAATTAACAAACTGGAAAAAAATCTTAATTATTATAACATAATGATATTAATAATTAAGATTTTTATTCAGTTTGTTAATTATCTATACTGTTCATCAGCTGCGTTACCTTTTACTCTGATGCTAAGACTGAGTGTATATTTTTCTACATAAAGACAGAATAAAATTAGTTCTATAAATCAATACTATAAATTTAATATTTATTGCATTTGTTATAGAAGTTATTATTTTACTCCATCAAGAATGAATAGATCCTTCGAAAGAGTTTTACATCATTCATTTACATTACAAGAAAAAAATTATTAGAGGTGCAAAAGATGCAGTAAATTGCCAAGTCTAATAAGTACCCGCGTCAATACGTACTATATGTATTCTAATTCACATTCTCAATTATGCTACTGTTATTATTTGTCATCAGACAATTATAAACATACACATAATAATTAGATACATATTATATATATATATATATATATATATATATATATATATATATATATATATATATATATATACGACGCACATATGTGCATAAGAATATATGTAATTTATACAAAGCGGGTGCTTATTAGCCTTGATACGTTACTGCCTTCTGCTACGGACGGTCAGAAAGCATTTTCAGGTTCAGGCCGTATTGCTAAGAATCTATAGACGCGGCAACGCCGTGCGGCGTTGCCGCGTCTGTAGCATCATATGTCTCTCTACCGTGCGTCCGTGTGAGCAATTCAGTGGTGTGTGTACGTGTACGGACATACACCACTACATAGAACCTGAAATTAGTTTTTCAACGTTGGTAACACTGAAACCGGAGTTTCGCGTTGTCACCACGCGAGGTCTCCAATATCAATTCGGAGTTTGCCTGGGTCTTCTGCCGACCCTTAATTTTTACTGTAAGTCTACCGAACTTTATTATTTTAAATTTCCATGTGTAAGCGTTATGCGTGATATATAATTTTAAAATTAATGATGAAATAAAGAAAGATAGATCTAAACGATCTGTGACAATTAGACAAATTCAAATTATACATATATTCATATTTACATTTACTCCAATAAATAAAGCATTCTTCCCCCTTCGATCTTCTTCGACATTCTTCTCCCTTCTTCAAAGAAAAAATTTTTATCGAATCATCCAAGTAATAGTTATTTCCAATTCCGATTATAAATGTAATTATATACAAACGTAATAATATAATAATCTTTAAATTATATCGCATGTATAATTTAAATAATTGCATTTAATTTCGCATAATATTTGAATAAATTTCAATTGTTTGATAATGTTTACAATTTTTTTGTATCATGTGTACGATCTCGTAGTTAGGCAAATTAAAAATATTTATACATACATCCCGCCGATAAATAAACCATACTTCTTTTTTTGACTTGTCATCATCTAAGTCCTTGACATCTTGACAGATGTGTGGTGACTATGCTTGTCCTTCCATGTTTCTGATAGCGTCCCTAATAGTGGTGCGCCATCTGTCTCGGTTGATGGTGGCCCTAACTGCCTCCTCCATGTTGATATTAAGAAGCTGTTTAACTGTATCGGTCCATCGGGTTGGTGAGCGACCTCGCCGTCGCTTCCCTTCCGGCTTCCCCTGGACTATCAGGTGTTCGATAGTATTGCTGCGATTTATGTGTCCGAAAAACTTAAGGATGCGGCTGTACACGTAGCTGGACAGTCTCTGGGGCAGATTTATTTCTGCCAGTATAGACACGTTTGTCCTCCTCGCTGTCCAAGGGATTCGCAGCATCCTTCGCCAGCACCACATCTCGAACGCATCCACATGTCGTCGATCGGCTGCTCGTAGCGTCCATGTTTCGGAGGCGTAATGGAATACCGAGAACACCAATGTTCTGACCAAGTTGATTTTGGTTTGGCGTGTGATGTTGGGGCTTTTCCATACCTTGGTCAGTTGGGACATTGCCACTCTTCCCAGCTGGATACGCCTGCGATCTCCTCCCCGCAGTCTCCCCGGTTATTTACTAGTGCGCCCAAATATATAAATTTATCGACTACTTCGAAACGATCAATGTGTGACGTGCCAGGGAGGTTATCATGTTCCCGGTCAACTATCATAATTTTTGTCTTGGTGTTATTTATGCGAAATCCATACTCCAAACTGATGTTATTAAGTCTATCCAGGAGTGCAAGGAGCTCCCCTTTGCTCCTCGCGACCAGCAGCGTGTCGTCCGCATATCTAAGATTCGAGATCTTTTCACCGCCTATGGTCACGCCACCATTCCAGTCCTCCAGCACCTGCCTCATTATATATTCACTGTAGATGTTGTACAGAAGTGGTGAGAGTATGCAGCCTTGTCTGACTCCTTTTCTGATTACACTCTTTCCAGAGGTGGTACTCTCGAGCCTTACGACAGCTGTGCTATTTTCGTACAGATTTTTAATTAAATATATGAGGTGCAGCGGAAAGCCCATTTCCCTAAGAATGGGCCACAGTAGATGCCATTTGACGTTATCGAACGCCTTTTCATAATCCACAAAACACAAGAACATGGGTATATAGTACTCTCTGGCTTTTTCGATCAGCTGTCGCAGATTCAGGATCTGCTCTCTTGTACCTCGGTCACTGACAAAGCCAGCCTGCTCTGGGGCTATCTGTCGGTTGGCAAATGGCTGCAGTCGGTCATGTATAATGTATAGTAGGATTTTGCTGGCATGCGTGATGAGTGCTATTAGTCGATAATTTTCGCACTTGCAGGTTGGGCCCTTCTTATGGAGTGGAACTATTATAGTGGTGGTCCACTCCTTGGGCTATACTGTGGTGGTCCACACTCTCTGACAGATACGATGAAGAATTTTTGTTCCGGTAGATCCCATTACCTTGAGTACCTCTGCTGTTATATAGTCTATGCCAGCAGACTTGTTATTGGCCAGTCTCCCAACAGCTCTTTCCACCTTTTGACTTGTGCAAGAGCAGTATATTTCAAAGGTTTTTTTTCTTTTAAACAAAAAAAAACACATTTAAATAAAAAAATATAATTTTGTAGAAAAATGTTTCAAAGATTGTGCAATTTTACCATCTTTTTATTATATTTAAGTGTTATATTCCTTCTGGCTATCTCAAATGTGAATAAAATTATTATTTAAAGTTATTTGATATTGCGAAATATTTTTATCGTGCAATTTACAAGTTATATAACATCAAATGGTTAAATTATAACATTTTATACAAAGATAATAGACTATTTAAAAATATTAATATAACGAAGATAAAGTAAAGATAATGATATAACGAACAATGATATTATAGTTTACAAAAATGTCTCTCTACATGTATCACGCAATATTTAATGTATGTAATATATTATACATTATTACTCACTTATTTAATGTACAATAATTTCAATTTCGCAGAAAGTAGAAAATTATTTTATTGTTTTACGCGTAAGCAAGATTTGATACAGAAAAATATTGTAATATTCAAAGAGAGAGAAAGAAAGAGAAAGAATTAAAAGCTATAGCTTCTCCTTGAATAAATAACGAAATACATTATTATCTAAAACTATTATTGTATCATTTCTTCTTACATTTTATAGAAGAACATCTTATACCCTTTCTTACAAAATTTTTGTCGCACGGTTTTAGTAAAGGATATAAACTTTGACTTAACTTAAATGACATTAAATCGTCAAATTCCTTAATTTCATTATCAGATGACACAACGGTAATTCTTCTAAGTGTATCAGGAAAATTCCTTTCCATTGACGTAGACATCACATGTACCGACAACTTACGTCGAGGATTGCTACGTATATTTTCCTATTGGAGATTATATGGATAAATTAATAAAAATATTAAAATATTATTAATTTATTATCTATCAAAATCACTTCTCTCAAAAATCGTACGTCATATGAAAAGAATCATATTTTCTATATGCTTTTTACTATAAAACCTTTTTCTTTTCAGTTGAATGATGTATTCCGTATATAAAAATAAGTGATTACCTCAAAGAATTTCGGTAATTGTTGCCGCGTTATCGTTTTTAAGTAAGGTACTTCAATATTGATCGATCGAAATTATATTCTTGACTTTCAATTTTTTTCTAATATAAAGAACATTGATTAGTTATCGTTCCGGGTGTCTCCAAACGTGATGAAACTAGACTTTTTTGTGATTGTCAAATTTGCTCTTCTGGTATAGTAGATATGTGTTCCTGAAATGTTGTTATAGTGATATTAATGATATTTTAATAGACGTATACTCCGATTACCACGTCACATAATAATTGGAGTGATTGTTCAAATATAATCATATTAGAATATTGCGTGAAAAATAAAGAAAAAGAAATATTGTTATACAAAATCTTATTATACTTACAAACATAGAGTCTATAAATGAATCGAATCGTTGTTCGACATTTTGCGGGTGATAACCACCTTGTACTATGATTTTCAAATATTGCGTTCCGTTCATTGTATACGCACAGTATCACTAAATACTGTATAGCTAAATACTAATTGCTCCATGAGTTTTAAGACATCGAAACACGGCTGCTCAATGATTTGTTTTAAAAGCGATAAAAGCATATTCGACTCCTTTGATCTTGTACCGTAGTGTACTACCAGTTGCGTAGTACACTACGGTACAAGAATTTTTATGCACTTTATCTTCTTCTTTAAATAAAATGTAGCAACTTACAGTAATTATATAAATCAATACACAACACTTTACGTATTATGTTATATAAAAAATATTATAACTCACTAAAAAGCTAATGTTTTTCTGGAACAAATTGAAATACTGATAGAATAATTTTAATAATAAATTTTCTTATATTTCTCTTTTCTTATATTTTTAAATATCAATTTTCTATATAGATTGAAATTAATTATGTTTTTTATTTTTATTATTTTTTGCCCCCTTCTAGAGGAAGCTTTGTTTTCGTAAACTATGTATATAAACTTGCTGGATGAAGCTGGATAAACTATGTTCCATAATATAAACTGAAATCCTTTAAACATATAAATTCTTTTAAATTATTACAAATAAGATTTGATCGTGTCAAGCTTACCATCTTCTAGTTTAATTTGACGATACGATGCTTTTGCAACAAGGGTACTACATAAGGCATTCTAGTTTTTGAATTAGACTCAATTAGTTCACCTTTATCTGTAGCTTCCATTTCATTCACGTTACCATATATTAAGCACTCCACATGCATTTTGCTGAATAACTTTTTATGAAATGCTGGAGTCTATCGACACTTAGATCTATATGTCGCAGAAATTTAATATAGATATAATAATAAGTACAATAATCATACTAAGGACTAAAAAAATTTTTCAAAAAAGAAAAGAAAATAATTTTTAACAGAAAGTATTAATTCTCTCTTACACTTACAAGCAGTAGATTCCAATGAATCATTGTTAGACCACTGTCGTTCTGAGCAGTATTCTAAGATTCTAAGATAATCAACATCGCAACAGGTTGTTCTGCAGCGAAATTCTTTAACACTCTGATAAACTGTAAGACACTCAGCTTGAATATTCAATAACACAGCCCCACAAAAAAAATAAATTTTCTGTTCGGCGGACCGGACTAGTCAATTCTTACGTATTTTGGGTCGCTGAATCCGAATCCGAGGTCAGAATTCAAAAGTTGGTTCGTTTTCTAACCTCAAAAACATATCTTTTTAGTACATTTTGAGCCGTAATAAAAAAGCGCGAGTTAGTTTCGAAATTCTGACCGTGGATTCGGATTCAAAAACTTGAATTACATAACAATTGACTAGATTTTTTTAATAAAAAATGGCAGATCCAATATGGCGGACCCATTATGGCGGATGTTTTCTCAAATTGATCCGATTCGCTTGAAACTTGGTACTCGGGGGTTTTTGTGGTCGCTGAGTACGAATCTGATGTCAGTTTTCCAAAATTTAAAATGGCAGATCCAGTATACCCGATGAGTTTTTGAAAATTGATCAGATTCGCCTAAAATTTATTACTGCAGTCCCATGTAGCCCTCCGCATTCTCTAACCACAAGTAAGTTCGTTATGGAGAGTTCAGTTATAAAAAGATACAACTGTAACAGAAGAATTACTCCTTTTTTTATGGTATCTTACTCTTTTAGTTTCAAAAGATCTGCGCAATGGCTGTCTTTTAGATTTCCTTTTTTCCACAGGAATATCTCGTTTGAGATTCTAACAGAAATCAGCCATCATGTTCACATCCCACCTGCCTTGATATCGATGCTTAATTGATTTAACTACCATGGTAGAAGACTATAGAAAACAAAGCTGTTTAATGAATCTAAAACTGCATTTTTTAGATTCTCATATAAACTACTTCCCAGAAAATTTAGGTGATTTTAGCGAGGAACAGGGAGAAAGATTCCATCAGGACATTAAATCAATTAAGCATCGATATCAAGGCAGGTGGGATGTGAACATGATGGCTGATTTCTGTTGGAATCTCAAACGAGATATTCCTGTGGAAAAGAGGAAATCTAAAAGACAGCCATTGCGCAGATCTTTTGAAACTAAAAGAGTAAGATACCATAAAAAAAGGAGTAATTCTTCTGTTACAGTTGTATCTTTTTATAACTGAACTCTCAATAACAAACTTACTTGTGGTTAGAGGATGCGGAGGGCTACATGGGACTGCAGTAACAAATTTTAGGCGAATCTGATCAATTTTCAAAAACTCATCGGGTATACTGGATCTGCCATTTTAAATTTTGGAAAACTGACATCAGATTCGTACTCAGCGACCACAAAAACCCCCGAGTACCAAGTTTCAAGCGAATCGGATCAATTTGAGAAAACATCCGCCATAATGGGTCCGCCATATTGGATCTGCCATTTTTTATTAAAAAAATCTAGTCAATTGTTATGTAATTCAAGCTTTTGAATCCGAATCCACGGTCAGAATTTCGAAACTAACTCGCATTTTTCATTACGGCTGAAAATGTACTAAAAAGATATGTTTTTTGAGGTTAGAAAACGAACCAACTTTTGAATTCTGACCTCAGATTCGGATTCAGCGACCCAAAATACGTAAGAATTGACTAGTCCAGTCCGCCGTACAGAAAATTTATTTTTTTTTGTGGGGCTGTGTAATTGACGGAGAAACTAAGTCGTTACATCGATTCTTTGTTAATTTAATATTCGATGTAACGACTAGAAAGGAACATGATAGTATATGTTCAATGCCAATAGATTTCCACATCACCGTTGAGGTACTATTGTTGATGCGTTTTTTTTTAAAGTGGTTTCCCCAGTAGGCCTATTCCACTGTCAAAAATAAAAAATTTACTAACTTGTAGTATGACCTTTGTCAATCATCAAACTTTCGTCAATTACAATTATGTCATCGGTTATGATTCCGTCATTAATTAGGTTTTTGACGTCTATAATAATCAATTAATTTACCAATTACAATTTATTTCAAGACATATAAATGTAGTAATTTTTATCTTTTGTAGTGGGATCTTCGATAGTGTCCACTTTGTCCTGAGTTTTTTTATAAATTATGCCAAGACAGTTTTTTTTTTTTACAATTGTTGGGACTGCATCAAGTTTAGTGACCGATCGCCCAACTCTTTAAATTATTTCTTTTTTTCGAAATGATCGGAGCATAATTTTGTGAATGTTTCCACATCACCGTTGAGGTACTATTGTTGATGCGTTTTTTTTAAGTGGTTTCCCCAGTAGGCCTATTCCACTGTCATATAAAATATTTACAGTTTTTAAATTTTACGTAGCAGGAGCTCCTTTGTCTTCTATAGAACTGGTGGCAATTACTATCGTGTCCTCAGTGATGATACCATCACAGATCACCATGTCGTCATCTACATTGATAAATTAATTTATTAATTACAATTTATTTTAATTAAAAACATATAAATGTAGTAATTTTTACTTTTTAATGTAGGATCTTCGTTGAGAGACCAGTTGTAAGAATTCCTTTTTTTATTTTTCTTCAGTATACTTGGGACGGCATTAGGTATAAGAACAGAGCGCAGAAAGCGATTCTTCTTTTTTTTAAAATGTTTTTTAATGTAATGCTTGGAATCGCATTACGTTTGACAATTGAGCCTTTGGTTCGCACAATTATGTCATTATTTTTGAAGTTGTCAGAACATAACTTCGTGCAACTTTTTATAACTGTATCCTCGCTGTTGCACGTTTTACGTATTACGTTTTTTCAAATGTTTAATTAAACCTCCATAGTCCGCTCGACCGAGTGCGTGAATCAAATGTCCGAACCTGCGGTTCCTCTCGTACTGAGCAGGATTACTATCGCAATGACTGGTCATCAGTAGGGTAAAACTAACCTGTCTCACGACGGTCTAAATGTATATACAGAATCAACAAATGTATACACAGAATTGACAGTTATACGCACAGTCATCTGAGACAAATATACAAACACCCATTAATTATCCACAACAAAGTGGTAGACAAATAGAAACATCTCACGAATCTCGTGTTCATTACTCTCAACATACACCTACACCTTCTCATGGATTAAATACTAATCAAAATATTGTCTAGGATCAACCACATTCAAACCACGTAGAAAATAGATTAAATGCTAATCAAAATATTTTTCATGATCAACCACATTCAAGCCACGCAGAAAATAATAGACAATATTTGTGAGTGTATAATAATTATTGTAAAATAAAGAAATTGTAATACACATATTTAATGTATATTTATTTTTTAGTGAGTAAGAAGTCAGGGCGGTAAGGGTCAGACGCCGATCCTGGGGCGTAAATTCAATAAAATTTATTATTTCTCTTCACATTTCAAACAGTATACGATACGTTTCGGCTCAGCTCTGAGCCATCTTCAGCCGTTACAATAATTAGATCATTGTTGATTGCTGCGCCGACGAGATCGTTTAGTCTCGCCGTTTATTTTTTAAACTGTATATTGCTCTGTATTCTTTGGCTTTCAGACCGATTGATATGGATCTTTGAGTCTGTGTTTCTGACCGTTGAATCATGAAACTCGCCATAAGGAAGTGAGAACGCTCTAATTATTGTAACGGCTGAAGATGGCTCAGAGCTGAGCCGAAACGTTTCGTATACTGTTTGGAATGTGAAGAGAAATAATAAATTTTATTGAATTTACGCCCCAGGATCGGCGTTTGACCCTTATCGCCCTGACTTCTTACTCATTGAACTCTTGGGGGTCCTTATTTATGATTTATTTTTTAGGATAATAGAGGAGCGACTGGATGTTATGGAAAGTCAATTGAGGTAAGTCTAATGTACATATAATATATAGTAAAATATATGTATATAACATATAATAGTTATATATATTTATATTGTTTACAGGAAATTGAATTATAATGCAGAACGGATTTTAAAATGTGTTCAAGACAAAGATCGACGCCGAATTACACAAAAAGTGTTATGCTTACCGTTTTCCACAGAAAAAGATGTGCAAGACTTTGAAAATGTTGATGATACGACTTATAATGAAGTTGTAAGTTTAAATGTAAAAATGCAGACAGAGATTTTTAATGTTTAATAAATAAATGTGTGTAATAAACATACTTATGCTTTCATATGTTTCAGATGAATTATCTTCAATATATTGGCGGATTCACAGCCAAAGAAGCAGTCAATTTATGTTTCAAAGAAGTTATGGAAAATCAGACAACAACAGCGCTTACATGGTTTGGCCGTGAAGAAGACCACTACCTTTGTACAACACACGAATCATTAAGGCGATTTACGGTGTAGTATTATTTGAGCGTATATCTTTTATATTTGTACAAATTTTTGAAAATATTTGTTATTTTTATAGTTTTATAGTTTTTTTCTTTACTATAATAGTGCAATATTTGTACATAAAAAAACTTGCTCATTGCTACCTCATAGTTTTTTAGGTGTGCAAGTAGAAACTTGCACATTGCTTCCTCATAGTTTTCAAGTGTGCAAGTAGAAACCTGCACATTGATTCCTTATAGTTTTTAAGTGTGCAAGTAGAAACCTTCGCTTACAAAGCTTCCTCTATGAGGAAGATTTTATTTTATTCAATATATAATTATTATTATTTGTTTTGGCTTCCTCATAGAAGAAGCTTTGTAAGCGAAGGTTTCTACTTGCACACTTAAAAACTATAAGGAAGCAATGTGCAGGTTTCTACTTGCACACTTGAAAACTATGAGGAAGCAATGTGCAAATTTCTACTTGCACACCTAAAAAACTATGAGGTAGCAATGAGCAAGTTTCTACTTGCACACTTGAAAACTATGAGGAAGCAATGTGCAAGTTTCTACTTGCACACTTAAAAACTGTGAGGAAGCAATGTGCAAGTTTCTACTTGCACACTTAAAAACTATGAGGAAGCAATGTTTCTACTTGCACAATTAAAAACTATGAGGAAGCAATGTACAAGTTTCTACTTGCACACTTAAAAGCTATGAGAAAGCAATGTGCAAGTTTCTACTTGTTACAAAAGATTATAAGTTAAACTATAATTATTTTATAACTATTTTTAACTAACTTTTTAAAATTTTATTTATTATTTTTATTCATTATTTAAGATTACCAAAAATTGAAGAAAAACGAACAAAATGGGTTACATTTATTGGGCAACCAATAAACTCAAAAAGTGCTTGCGTTTGTAGTAAGCATTTTAAAGAAGAGGATTTCGTTTATAGAAAATATGGAAAAGAAATTAGGAGATATTTAAGACCAGGAACTTGTCCATCAATATTATCTCCACAAAACACTGAGTTAGAGTCTATAAATGAATCGATTCGTTGTAATTTTTATTTGCATGAGTTACAAATAAAGTACGGTATGCATTTTAGGAAGCACGCAAGAATTGTGGGTAAAAATGGTTTGCCATTGCTGCATTTGTAAAACAGAACAAGGACAAGAAGATAATGTATCACTTCATAAGTAACTATATGTGAAATTTTTAATTTTTACAAAAGATTATAAGTTAAACTATAATTATTTTATAACTATTTTTAACTAATTTTTTAAAATTTTATCCATTATTTTTATTCATTATTTAAGATTACCAAAAATTGAAGAAAAACGAACAAAATGAGTTACATTTATTGGGCGACCAATAAACTCAAAAAGTGCTTGCGTTTGTAGTAAGCATTTTAAAGAGGAGGATTTCGTTTATAGAAAATATGGAAAAAAAATTAGGAGATATTTAAGACCAGGAACTTGTCTATCAATATTATCTCCACAAAACACTGAGTTAGAGTCTATAAATGAATCGATTCGTTGTTCGACATTTTGCGGGTGATAATCGTTTTGTATTACGATGTTCAAATGTTGCGTTCCGTTTATTGTACACACAGTATCATTAAATATTGTACAGCCTAATTGCTCCATAAGTCTTAAGATATCGAAGCACGGCTGCTCAATAATTTGTTCTAAAAGCATATTCGACTCCGTTGATGGCAAACCAGTTGCGTAGTACCTATCTTTGTTTATAGCTTAGACATACAAAAAATAATTACAAAATGTTCATTAAGATGTCGACGTATATCAATGTATACTTATGTATATGTTACTTATAGTTGGTCCTAGCATGTGCCAAACCATATATATATACATATATATATATATATATATATATATATATATATATATATATATATATATATATATATATATATATATGGAATTGAGAACGCTTTAACTAACTTTGTAACGGCTGAAGATGGCTCAAAACTGAGCCGAAACGTACTGATTAATCGGATTAATGTATCAAGAGGATGAATAAATCAGTTTACTGATGTTACGCACGAAGATCTGCGTTTGACCTGGATAGCTTCGTCTTTTCTTATATATAGTATATGTATACATATGTTACACTAATAGCTCATAATTATTTCTTTTATACCAGACAAACACCTTTTTATGTTAAATAAATGTAATAAATACTTATGTTAACCCTTGTGTACGCACCCAACTTTACCAACGGTCGGACGCACCCGGGTACCCCGGTGCCCACCTCTCATTTTTTCAATTTTTTCAATATTTATGCAATTGAAATGGTTTCCTTAACGTTTATCTCAGTAAATAAACATAAAAAATGAGAAGCCGAAGTATTTGTAAATAAATTGGCCTGCTGTAGCTCGTACAAAGGTAAGAGAACAGGATTTTCGAAGTCGACGCAGGTAGCGCGCGGTTACTAAGGCTGCCAGGCAGCCAGCTGTTTGAAAAGCAAACAAAAAGTTCCCCTCCTTACATCTGAATAGATGTGAATCAGTTCGAATCGTGTTCTTCGCACGCACAGACGTGCTACAGTTAACGGAACCGTTTGGCTAGCCTACGCATATACTGTAGAGACATGGAGGAATTATCGAGGACTGAATTTGCAAGGTAAAACAAAATGTACATCAATGGTTTTTTTTCAGTGCTTTATTTAAAAATTCTAATTTCTTTCTGTTATTTTATTGAAAAAATGAATAATGCATGAATTTTATCCTAGATTGAATCAAACGGAAAAAGAAGCTTATTTGAACGCGATATTAGGAGACGATGATGACGAGTCAGACGAAGCGTGTAGTGCCAGCGATGACGACTGGTTACCAAATGAAATTTTGCCTGAGCGTGAGGCTCTTGATAGCGATGAATCTGGTGTAGATAATCAAGAAATACCAGTTGCTCAAGAAATTGATGCACCTTCCGAAGAAGGTATATAAAATTGTTATAAATGGTTGCCGCGCGAAATAAAAAATCATAACTAATATTTAGTTTGGTCTAATATGCTTAGATGACGAAGAAGAGGGAGAGGAAGGAGAAAGTGAAAGTGAGAGAGAGGATCAAGCAGCAGTAGGGGAAACACTATGCGCTTACATAGCGAAAGATAAAACGGTATGGAATAAAACGCCGCTTCATCAACATCAAACTGCATCTCATAATGTAGTGCGTCAGCAAAGTGGTCCTCATCGAAGTACCACAACACTTTCAATAAGCGACACTTTCAAGAAAATATTCACAGTAGATATGGTAGATATTATCGTTCGACATACAAATAAAGAGGCTTTGTCAGTCTACGCAGCATTCAATGCAGCGCATCCAGATTCGAAGCGAGAATGGAAGCATGTTACTGTACAAGAAATGTACTCATTCATGGCCATTTTGATTTGCTCTGGTGTTAATAATTCTAACATCGATCATACAAGTGTTATGTGGCATTCAAATTCATATCCACTCTATCGAGCGACAATGGGGCTCAATAGGTTTCGAAACATCATGCGTTTTATTAGATTTGACGACGCCAATACACGCCAGCAACGCGCAAAAGAAGACAAAGCAGCTCCGATCCGTGATCTCTGGACAATGTTCAACGCAAATTTATCTAAGATGTACAAGCCGACGGAGAATTTAACGATCGATGAACAACTTTATCCTTTTCGCGGTCGCACAAAGTTTACGCAGTATATACCTTCGAAACCAGCCAAATATGGAATCAAGATTTGGTGGATTTGCGACGCTGAAAATGCCTATCCCTTGCACGGCATCATTTACACAGGCAAAACAGATAATGTTCGAGAGAAACATCAAGAATAGTAAAAGAACTTGCAGCCGCGTACTGAGGCAGTGGTAGAAATATTACCATGGATAATTTTTTTACAACCTTACCAGTTGCCAAACATTTACTTTCATGGAAGTTAACTTTAGTTGGCACTTTGAAGAAAAATAAACCTTACATTCCAAGTGTGATGGCTCCGAATAAATCGAGAGAACTATACTCTACTATGTTTGGATTCCACGAAAAAGTAACGCTGTGCTCCTACGTACCGAAGAAGAATAAAGTAGTTATTCTAATATCAACGATGCATTCCGACATGGCTGTGAACGATGATGCTAAGAAGAAGCCCCATATTATCACATATTACAATAAATATAAAGCTGGCGTCGACACGATGGACCAAATGATTAGTAGATACACTACACAACGACACACTTTGAGATGGCCGGTAGTTATGTTTTTCAACATATTAGACCTTGCCTCACTCGCTGCCTACCTCATTTATTATGAAAATAATAAGATGCTGCCGAAAAAAACCAACCAGCGACGGTTATTTCTACGCCAATTGAGCGAAGAACTTGCAACGCCAATGATTGAGGATCGATATCATAACGTGCAAATAATGAGAAATTATAGCACCAAGATCGCTATTGAAAGTGTAATCGGTCGGCCAGTAAATCCAGTGGAGGCTGATCCAGGTCCGTCAGTTCAACGAGATGCATCAGGAAGGAAGAAAGTTATCGGTTCCTGCCATATTTGTTACAAACAAACAATTAAGAAGAGAAGGAAAACACGAAAGGCCTGCTCCGAATGTGATAGGCCTATTTGCGATGAACATGCGATAACTTTTGCCAAGTGCATAGAATGCAATAAATAAATGTTTTTTTTTTGTTTTTTAAATAAATTTTCATGTATTTTATTATTACGCAACTCATTTCACATGCATAAATCAAATAAATTAATAAAAAAGCTAATAGTTCGCTCAAAATTGAATTTTTCTATGGTGGGTACCCAGGTAACCGGGTGCGTCCGCGGCATATGTATACTTTAAACTAGATTATTTATGCTTAAAAAAATTCTTAAAAATCTCCAAATGCACCATTTGCTTAAAAATTAGTTAAATAACGACGATCCGGGCGTACAAAGCGAAATTTTCATTTTTAATCCACTTACATGCAAAAATGAGCAGTGGTGGGCACCCGGGTAACCGGGTGCGCACACAAGGGTTAAAGACATCTCCCATTATTTAATTTAAGATCTCACCTCTTACTACCTCTCTGAATCGCACAAGGTCCGAACCCCGATAATTATATCCTTGACGAAAACAGAACCGCGAGTGCACAAAAACTCTCAGCAGGAGTAATAGGGTCCCTTCCGGACGTTGACCTACGACGAGAGTTTTCCCGAAAAGTGCATTCGACTCGAGGCACGCGCCCTTTTAGCGTGAACCCGAGATAACGTAAGATCTTGTTACGTCTTCCCATACCCCCTCCCTTGGATAGCCTTTACTTCGCTATCTTTTAAATTCCGGGGTTCTGACGTATAATACTTGTATTAATTGGCTTTCGCTACACAGTTCTGCGAGGCAAAGCGTGTATTATATTTCATACTCATTGCGAATTATTACTTGATTAATTAGCCTTCGCTACATATTTCTGCGAGGCATAGCGTTTATTATATTACTGTTCATCGCAAATATTCATTTCTATTGATACTCTTTCTCTCATAAATTGATTAAGGGGTTACACCACTGTAGAAGTCTAAAATAAAGCGTTTTTTTTGCGATTTTTTTTGGATGGAAGGAAAAGTAAGAGGATAATAATATTCAAGGATGTAATTAATCATGTTTTTAAGTCTTCAACAAAAAATATTTATTCAATAATAGCACAAAATGGCGACGCTGCAGCCATTCTCGCGAGGCATGTTTAATTTTACATGCTCTGCGGCACGCAGTATAACTGACGCTTTGAATCTAGAAAAAACAAAAAATTTTCTCTTAATCTACATGAGTATAGCTAGAGAAATACGTAGGAGATTTTGAAAATATTAATTTTTGTGTGATTGGCGAGTATTTGAAGTAAACAATTCAATTTTTGACAAAAAAAAAAGTACAATTTGTAGCAAGCACTTTCAAGAATCTGATTTTATTTATAAAATATATGGCGATAATATCAGAAGATATGTGAAAGCAGGAGCTTGTCCCTCTGTACTACTAAGTCTAAGAAGCACTGGGTATGCACTATTTCATATGAGTACACAATAAAAAAAACACACGCACAGTTTTACGATACTATATATTATATCTCTACTATTATATAAAGGGGAAAAGTTTGTACTGTTTTTCGGGGTAATCTTAGAAACTATTGTACCGATTTTGAAAGTATTGTATATGAAGTAGAGGTAGAATTTCCCGGGGAGTGCTATAGGGTGTATAGTTTTTTGTTACCGATCTTCTGAAAACCGGTTTTTCTAATTTCTTCAATTTTTCGGGAAATAATTGACGGAATCTTAAAGAATTATATATGAAACAGGGGTAGAATTTTCCGGGGAATAATATAAAGTGTATAATTTTTTGTTACCGATCTTTTTTAGAACCGAAATTTTTCTATACGTAATTGTTCTAATTTCTATAAATTTTGAGATATCGAGCTAATTTTTTTTATAAATAGAATATTATTATATTGAATTTGGCGAGAATCGGTGAAAGGGTTGCCAATTTTTGCTTAAAAAGTGTGTAAGTTATACATTTTATATTTGTCATCTTATATAGAGTATCATAAAAGAAAGGTTTTTCGAATTTGGCGAGGATCGGTGGAGGGGTTACGAATTTCTGCTTAAAAAATGTATAAGTTATTTGATGGATACAATATTATTTAAGGAAGATTGTTATTGAATTTGGCGAAAATCGGTGAAGGTGTTACAGATTTTTGCTTGAGAAGTGTATAAGTTATACATGTAATTTTATATAGAGTATCATTAAAGAAAGGTTGGTATTGAATTTGGCGATAATCAGTAAAAGAGTTTCTTCTTTATAAAAATCAAAATAACATATAATATGTGAAACCAGCAGCTTATAATGACAAGAGAGTGAATTGATAGCAGGTCAGCTTAGTAATTTCACAAACAATTTTTATGAAAAATTAATACATCAAACTTCGTACTGATTGTATTGATTTTCTTAGTACATGAAAAACGTCATTTATTGGCGACACGTTTTATATGAATGCTTTGCATTTCGAGACATTTCGTGTTTTCGTAAGACAATTTAGAAATTATTATTAATATTTTTAGAAATTATTATTAATTATTATGAATATTTGTCGGCTATGCGAACAGTATAGAAAGAAATAAAGTGAATAATAAGTTCAAGTATTTTTATTTGAACTGAGTAAAGTATTGTGGTAAAACTTTTTCGACATATGATGTTCCTGAGAAGGCGAAATTGTAATAAGCAGATTGGTAAATTTTGAATCTTTTTGATTAAAAAATTATATCAGCCACTCATTTTGGTATTAGAATTTTTGTCTACAAAAGATCTCAGGAACCTGTCACTAATAGAAGATGCGATAAGTCAAGGATATAATAATGTATCCGTGATCTGTTGAAGTCTTCAGTATTCTTGGAACCGTTGTTCATAAAGGTAGATAAGCAAAATTAAAATTTCAGTCTTTCTCTTAAATTATTATTTTGCCCAATTTAAATTATTAATTTTTATAATTACTTGAAATTATTCTTTAAAATTCAAAATGCCTAAAAAAATCACAGCTGTCTGGAAAAAATTCCGATGCCAGACGTATACATTTAAATAGGCTTAATAAAACAGAAGAAGCATGAGAAGCTCGGTTGTCTCAAAAAAAATTAGTATATTCTTCGCGACAAGCTGTGGAAAATTTTGATGAGAGAGAAAAACGTTTACAACAGTTAAGTATGCGTATATCTATAAAAAGAAAACAAAAGAAAGTTTCACACTATTGAGTCATTTCCGCTTTTCCGATATTTCACTTACCGATCAGCGACATCATCCCTTGGTTTACCTAGGCGTTTTATTGAGAACTTTAAGATTGCTCGCTCGCGATGTACACAGAACTTCAATTTTTCAATTAAAAAACCAAGGAATAAAATCGGTAATCGGTAAGTGAAATATCGAGGTTCTGTGTACATTTCGAGCGAGCAATCTCAAAATTCCCGAAAAAACGCCTAAGTAAACCAAGGGATGATGTCGCTGATCGATAAGTGAAATATCGGAAAAACGGAAATGACTCAATAGTGTAAAACTCGAGTAGAAAAAGACCGGTTACAACATGTTTAATCCACGAAAACGTTTATGCGGTCCGATGTGAAATTAGAAGCATTTAGTTATGATTGAAATTACGAATATCAATTTCATCCGAGTGTAATAATTGGGAAAATGGATGTGTTTGAGATTCCGTTATCAATTGCGCCACCGGATCAGATGGCAGCATCGACCGGGTATCGACCGGCCGGATCCGCGCGGCGGCGATCGCAAGCACGGGCGCGAGCGTCGTCGTCTTCTTCCGCACAACGATCAGAGTAGATATATGGCCGCGCTGTGAGAAGCAGCATTCGAGTGCTCTGTACTTCTCCCTCGGAGAATTGCAGTTCAACGTGTACATCGCTGCTACTGACGCTTTCAATACAGCGTATTAAAGTGTAAAGAGACCGCTCATAGTATTCTCCGGTGCATCAACACGTCATCTCAGGCTCACCCGTGCGCGAGTGCCGACCGCCACGTGTCTCAACGGCTCACGGGCGTATCATCGCAGGAAGAGAGATTAGTATAATCGTCTCGTCTAATCTCAACATAAATACATCTCATTTCCGGACTTCTCAGGTCAGACTGTACATTCAATTTACATTAAAGACTGCTCAGACTGTGCTCTGAGCTACACAAATAAAACGGACATAAGTTATTAACACCTTCCACGCGTGTCCTTCTCATCCCGCTTCCATCGCCGGGAAAAACAGCGATTTCGCGAACATTTGGTCCTTCGAGCCGGATGCGTGGAACCTAAAGTGTAGCTCAGACACAGATCTGGTGAATCGGGCATGCCCTTCGACGTGCCACGTAGACATTATCGCGCGTGTTCGCGAGTGAAGGACAGACATTCACGCGCGCTCGCGAGTGTTACACAAACATTATCGCGCGCTCTCGCAAGTGTAACGCGGACATGAACACGTGCTCAGTACATGACCAGACTCTCGCTTCGCGCAGTGTTTTCCTCACGCGTCTCTCGAACGTTCTCGCTTCGCGCAGTGTTTGTCTCACGCGTCTCTCGAACGTTCTCGTTCCGTGCAGTATTTCTTACGCGCCTCTCGAAAGTTCTCAGGTCTCTCATCGTGCGCCGCACAGTGACGGCTCATCATGACGGAGCCCGCCGAAAACGGAGACGGGCGGCAAGGACACCGCGACGCAGAAGCTCGAGGTACCACCGGCTCGCACGTCGGATCGTCAAGTCGCACCAGTGCGCTTGTCAACGGAGCGTATCCTCAAGGTTCATACTCAGATGAACCGCCTTGCGACGGTGCAGAATATTGGCAAGACGCTGCCATCTTGTGCAGAGGACACGTCATTGGAGGAATCTCAATGCATCTCAAGGAAGTGCATGTGGCGTTTCTCAAGGAGCACGGATACTTTGAAATCTCATGGCCGGCGGCGCTCAGTTAGCATGAATACTTCTCAACCAATGTTTACGCCGCGGAGGCGCGAAATTACATGGCTGCTCGTCGCGCTGTTGCAAAGATCAAAAGCGTATGGTTAGAGAGGCCCGCTCCGACGTCCGTATCCGAACCATCGCAGTCCTCGCGTGACAATCAGCGGCTGCCGGACACAAATATCCCGTCCTTAAGGGCGATTACGCTGCAACGGCACTCACTTTACTGTGACGTGCACAAAATTCAGGGATCTCTCACCGGGCGATCGACAAACGTTAGTGATCTCACGGAGGCTCTGTTTCAATTGCCTCGGCCGCCACAACGTCCGCTCATGTAAAAGCTCACGGGGGTGCAAGAAGTGCACCAACCTACACCATACGATGCTGCACGAGGCTCATCAATCGAACTCATCAGCGAAGCCGATCATCAGCGAAGCCGATCACCAGCTCAGTTGCGTCCGCTCAATAAGAAGATGGTGCAATCGTCGCTCACTCCTCTTTGGCCCGCTCATCACACTCAACATTACTAGCTACAGCCCTGGCTCAGATCAGTTCATCTGTTAATACTCTGTGCGTACGGCTTCTCATCGATTCAGGTTCAGAAATCATCTTTGTTTCAGAATCACTCGTTCGTCAGCTCAACATTCCTCGTCAACATTCTGTCATTCTCATTACTGGAATTGGTGGCGGAAAGTCAACGCAAACTCGAGGAGTTGCATTACGCTCCGCTCACTTCACTCAAGATCAGACGTCATCATTCAAGCTCACATTCTGCAGACGTTAACGAACATCCTGCCATCATTCAACGCTGCACCACAGGAATGGCCGCATCTCACCAAGTTAACCTTGGCCGATCCAGATTTCCTCACACCACGGCCAGTGGATATCATCATGGGAGCTGACTCATATGGGCAACTCATCAAGCCCAACATCATCAAACAAGATCCATTGATGCCAATTGCGCAGCTCTCAATTTTCGGGTAGCTCGTTCTCGGAACGGTCAACACATCATCATCGGCATCTGCTGCAGTACATCATGCATCGATTCAGGAGAGAGAAGACGCTCTCGACGAGCTATTGTCGAAAATTTGGACATAAGAAGAAGTGCCTGCGAATGACAATCATGATCTTACTTCGACGAGCAAAGATGTGAAGAATACTTCAAGACCACTGTTTCGCGGGACTCAACAGGTCGATACACGGATCGAATTCCGTTAAAATCATCACCTGACACACTTGGTGACTCGTATCAAACTACTCATCGATGCCTGCAGGGATTAATAAGAAGATTCTCCCGAGACCAGAACTATCGACGTCTGTATCATCAGTTTATGACAGAATATCGAGATCTCAATCACATGAAGAAGGCTTCTCCTGTTTCCAGTCAGCACACGCAATATTACTTGCCACATCACGGAGTGCTCAGACCAGACAATGCAACCGCAAAATTACGTGTGGTATTTAATAGCTCGAGTGCATCTACAACCGGCCACTTATTTAATGATCTCATGCACACTGGAGCCAAGTTGCATTTAGACATCACCGATGTTCTGCTCTGGATTCGACAATTTCGACATTTAGTCGCCACTGACATCACCAAAATAGGCAGATCAACGGGCATGAAGATGACTGGAATTTACAACAGATTCTCTGGACAGACGATCTGCTCAATGAAGTGCCACATTATCTAACCACGGTCACGTATGGTACCAAGGCTGCCTCGTTCCTAGCGATACGAACGCTGCTGCAACTCGAGGTCGATATGTCGACGATACGTTTGGAGGCGCTGACACTGTTCAGCAGCTAATACAGATGTGATTGCAGCTAAAGAACTTGTGCATGGCGGGCGGCTTCCCATTAGCAAAGTAGCACGCGACTAATCAAGATGTGCTCGCTGCGGTTGACGCAGATAAGGATCAGAGCTCACAAATTACATTCGACGATTGCGTCAAATACTCGGATTACGATGGCTTCCTCAAGAAGATTCATTCACATTCTCAACAAGGATCTCGTCGCACACCGATCATCTCACCAAACGCCTCATTTTGTCTGAAGTGGCTCAGATATTCGATCCACTAGGCTTTGTATCACCAGTAGTGATCAAGGCGAAGATGCTCTTGCAGGAGCTTTGGCTTCATAAGCTTCAATGGGATGAACCACTGCCATCCCAGCTCTCATCACGGTGGCTCATTATCAGAAAAGAACTCACAAGCTTGATCAAGCTCTCAATACCTATAACACATGGAGTACCTTGTCAGTGGAATTTCACGGCTTTTCTGATGCTTCTCAACTCGCAATGGCTGCCGTCGCATATATCACCGTCCACGGCTCTAATGGTACCACGATTTCATTGGTGTGCTCCAAAACTACGGTAGCACCACTCAAACGCCTCACCATCCCGCGACTTGAACTCCGCAGCACTGCTGCTCTCAAGACTCATGCAATACGTTCAAGCCACCTTGAAATTGAACGTTATAGCAGCGCACTTGTGGACGGACTCTCTTGTGACACTCACGTGGATCAAATCTCATGCATCGCGCTGGAAGGATTTTGTGAGAACCGAGTTTCTCAGATTCAAGAGCTCACTGCAAACGCACACTGGAAAGACGTACTGGTACATCCAACCCAGCCGATTGCGCATCTCGAGGCTTGACAACATCTCAACTCCAAAGCCACTCATTATGGTGGACGGGACCACCGTGGATACTCACACCTGAATCATGGCCATCACAACCCGCGCTGTCGGACGAGTTGAGCGCTCATGAGGCTCGTCCTGGCATTGCGCTACATGCAGCTGCATCTCAATCGGACTACCACTGGGATCTCATATATAGGTACTCAACTCTCAACAAATTCGTGAGAATAACAGCTCTTTGTTTCAGGTTTATTTCGCTTCTGAGAAAGCGCCGATACACGCCACTGGACGTACACTCAGCTTTGGAGAAGGCCAGGCTGTTCTGGATCAAGGCTACTCAAGCGGCATACTTCACGCACGAGATCAAGATGCTCACGGCCAACTTGAAACTACCAACTACTCACGCATTCAGTCGACTGACTGCCTATATAGACGCTCAAGGGATTATCCGAGTTGGCGGCCGCCTCTCCCAACCAGCACTAGCTCAAGACAACAAACATCAGGCGATTTTACCTCGCCACTCACGATTCTCAACCTTAATCATCGCACACGCCCACATGCGTACCCTGCATGGAGGAGCACAGCTGACATTGGCTCATGTCAGGCAACGATACTGGATTATCGGCGGACGGGCTCCGGTGAAGTCTCATGGCTTACGGTGTGTCGTGTGTGCTCGGCAGAGGGGGATCCGTGTTCATCATGATGGGCCAACTACCTCTCTCTCGGGTTACGCCGTCACGTCCGTTTGCTCATTCAGGAGTTGACTACTCGGACTGCGGGACAACTTTCATTGGAGCAGACGCCGCGCTCAAGAAAATGTTAGTTCAAAGCTCTCAAAAACATCAACGAATTGCTCAAGTTTTGCAACTTGACGGTACAAGATGGGAGCTCAATCCACCAGGCGCTCCACACATGGGGGGCAAATGGGAGGCGGTGGTCAAGTGAAGTTTCATCTGAGACGGACTATCGGGGAGACTCTACTCACGACGGAAGAATTAACCACATTGCTGACGCAAATCGAGGCCATTCTCAACTCGCACCCTTTAGAACCGTTAAGTGACGACCCTGAAGACGTCTCAGCGCTCACACCAGGTCATTTTCTCATCGGAGGTCCACTCACTACCATACCCGAGCCATCTCTGATTGACCCGGCAACCTCGCGACTATCTCGATGGCAGCTTATCCAGCAGCGTGTTCAACAATTTGGGACACAATGGTCAGCGCACTGTCTACAACGCCAGCAGGCGATTTCCAAGTGGCATCATCCCAACAACAACATCAACGTGGGTTCCATCGTGCTGCTCACCGACGAACGATCTCCACCGTGCAAGTGGCCACTCGCTAGAGTAACGGCATTGCACCCCGGCAAGGATGGACTCACTAGGGTAGTTACCCTCAAGACGGCTGCTACGACACTCACTCGGCCAATTGCTAAGCTGGCCGTACTACCGATCTCGTCAGAATAACAGACCATGAGTAAGGAATCATCAACAAGGTTGCTGATGGCGGGCGGAATGTTTGAGATTCCGTTATCAATTGCGCCACCGGATCAGATGGCAGCATCGACCGGGTATCGACCGGCCGGATCCGCGCGGCGGCGATCGCAAGCACGGGCGCGAGCGTCGTCGTCTTCTTCCGCACAACGATCAGAGTAGATATATGGCCGCGCTGTGAGAAGCAGCATTCGAGTGCTCTGTACTTCTCCCTCGGAGAATTGCAGTTCAACGTGTACATCGCTGCTACTGACGCTTTCAATACAGCGTATTAAAGTGTAAAGAGACCGCTCATAGTATTCTCCGGTGCATCAACACGTCATCTCAGGCTCACCCGTGCGCGAGTGCCGACCGCCACGTGTCTCAACGGCTCACGGGCGTATCATCGCAGGAAGAGAGATTAGTATAATCGTCTCGTCTAATCTCAACATAAATACATCTCATTTCCGGACTTCTCAGGTCAGACTGTACATTCAATTTACATTAAAGACTGCTCAGACTGTGCTCTGAGCTACACAAATAAAACGGACATAAGTTATTAACACCTTCCACGCGTGTCCTTCTCATCCCGCTTCCATCGCCGGGAAAAACAGCGATTTCGCGAACAGGATGCAATATGTGATCATTGTCAAGTAAAAAAGTTTAAAACTTAAGCACCTAAAATGTGTTATTCATGCAGAAAAGTTAAACTATCGTTTTTAAATCAACCATCCGACACACTCCTTATGTTTGTCCACAATAAGGATATTGAAACACAAATAAAGTCGTTTCAAGAAAAACGACTTCCGGGCGAAGCCCGGGTAACCAGCTAGTTGTTTTTATATTTTAGAAAAAATACCAAGAGCACTTTTAGTAAAAAAAATACTGACGAAACTAAAGATAGTAAAAATATTAAAACGGAGCCAAGCGTGGCATCGGAAGATGAAGCATATGAATTCGCAGAGAGGTCGGTTTCCATACCGTACCGCCAACATACTGTGACGTGACATGTCCCGTCCTCCACCCAGACGGTAGCTCGGCCGAGGGGAAGGTCGGGGGTGGCGCCTCGGCGCGAGTCGGGGAAGGGCCGCTTGCGTTAATTAATCTTAGTCTAAGTTCCGCAGGATTGACAGGTGGTGCCGGAGCGTGGGATCATCGAGCCTTTTGTAACGACAAGAGTCGCAACGAGGGAACGACGGGCGCACGGAGGACCTGCGGCGGAGTGGTCGGCCGACGGGCGGGCCGCCGGGCCCTGCCGCTGGAGTAGCGCCGGGAATGTCTCGCACAGCAACACGGCCCCGCCGCAGCATGGCCAGGGGCGCACCACCGCGACTGCAGCGCGGGTGGACGGCCCACTTCACCCCGCGGCGCCCAGAGGGCCGAGCGGCGCCGCCGCGGCCTGGCCAGCCGGGCGGGAAACCGCGAGAGGCCCACGTAACATAGCAGCCGATTTAAATGGGCCGCGGGAAACGGCGAAAATCGTCCGCAGCGTCGCGAGCAGGGCGACACACACGACCAATCGGCGGGGCGGAAAACCCGCGAGCTTGAGGGCGCGAGTGCGGGGGCCCGGCACGGTCCCGCCGAATCGACCGCTCCTCACTGTCGATCGAGCCGCGAACGAGGAGCCATCCCAGGACGAGCGTCCCGACACCGCCGAGCAGCAGCGAGCCGCAGAAACTGTAAGATCTCCACTCCGGTGCTACCACGTAAGCAAGGGCTCGATCTCGGTCGCGACCCGGCAGCCAGTTCGTACCGTTTAGAATACCGCGTACCTTGTGGATACCGGCTCCCGTCGTCGCGGGCGCCGGTTAGCTTGCCGCGAACATTAACCGGAAGTCGCGGGCACGTGGCCGGCCGAGATCGTAGCCGAGAACATTGTAGAAGGCCCTCCTCGATACCCCGCTGGCGGTCGACAGTCAATTCGTGTTTGCGATTCGTATTCGATATTGTGTATTCGGTGTTATATATTTTGAGATTCGGAATTGGTATTGTGGCGTGTTCGGTACTTGTGATTAATATTGTCGCGTTGCGCCTTCGGGCGCCCGGGTGTTTGCCGTGCGCGGAGAAGTATCGTGCGTCTCGAGAGACCGAGAGCTTCGCGGATATTTTGTGTCGCGGTTGCGAGCAAGTATCGTCGCGCTCGCTCAAGGGAGAATTCGCGAGCGCACCAATGTACGGGGTGACGCGACGGTAAATGCGAATTGGGATCATTGCGCTTGGCGCACCGAGATTATTGCGTATTGCGCTTGGCGCACCGGGACTATTGCGTTTGTCGAGTCGAGACTGTTGTGCGTCTTTGAGAAGAGAATCTCGCGGACGTGAAGATCACGTACTTTGCGCGGACATTCGTTGCCGTTCCGGCCACCGCGTTGCTACCGGTCACCTGAGCGATGTCAGGTCGTGAATTCCCGTCTTGATTTGGTTCTCTTTATGAAATACATTTGATTGTTATTGTTTAATTGCTGATCTTCATTTTGTGTCAATTGCGTTACGTTCCCTCTCCACCTTCACCTCTATCACGCGGAGCTACGCCCTGAATTTGCGCTGAGGCCGGGCGAACGGACATCGTCGAGACGTGGTGCGCGTCTATAATCGCACCTGGCGCCTAATCAGAAGGTATCGCCTAATATCCTAGATACGGGAATTACGGTAAGAGATTTGATATTGTCGGCCTCTCTGAGCTATCGTCTGGTTGTTCGACGATTAATTTGCAGCCGCGCCCCTTCGGCTAGCGAGACCGAGGGAAATCGGGTTGCAAAATTTTGGCGCCCAACGTGGGGCTATCTCGCTAAAATTTAAGAAATTGGTGGAGAGCGTGCGTACGCAATTATTATATGTGCTTCCCTATTCTTTTTGTATGTGCTGTCTTTTTTTTTCTGATTATCGATTCGTTTACCGTATTTAATTATCGTTTGGTTTACCGTATTTGAAATTGAAATTATGCGTATTAGTTGAGCCCTGGAATGTCGACGTTTCGATAATTGCGCGACCTTGGCTATTGAGTTCGCTTTGTTTGGTTCGCCTGCTGCTGGTGTTTGAGAGCCGCGTGCTTTTCTTTTGCCGCTTTCGCCGGATTCCTGCGTATTTACCGCGATCAAGATATTATCGCTTTCGGCCCCGGCGTGAGGAATCAAATATTATTGCGGTGTATTAATTCGGTAGCGCGGGGAGACGAAATTTATGACGGAACGCGGGCGAGGGAAATTGCTTTGACATTTTCATATATTTAATCGCTAAATTACAGTGGCTCGAATAGGTTTAATATTTATTAATTGTATTTGGGATTATATTTATGTTATACGTTTTTTTTTAATTGAACCATCTTCTGGGTGCACATCAATCGTTTCATGAAGTACGATATTGTGATTTGAAGACTGATGTATTTAGAGCAAATTTTCGTCTAGTAAAAATTTGAATTGAGATAATTGACGGCATTTCCTTCGCGCGCGGCGACTTCCGACGTTGGCGTGGTGAGTTTGCGATCGCGACCTTCGCGGGGAGGCGGTCGGTATTCGCGAAAGAATGCGGAGGGATAGTCCGACGTATATGTGGATCGCGAAACGGAATTTAGAGGAGGCCCGCCAGCATTTAGCGGATAGGAATCTCGACACTCGTGGCATACTCCACGTTTTGCGCACGCGGTTACTTAAATACGAGTTAGCGCGGCTCCCGAATATGAATCCGCCGGCCCCGGACGACCTCGGGGAGGGGGCGGCCGGTCTTGCGGCGCTCGGGGGGGTGCCGTCGGAACGGGAGGAGGACCTCGCGGGGGCGGAAGAGCTGCTCGCCAGTTTGGAATTGACGCGGCCGCCACCCCGTTCGAACCTCGACTCCCGGGCGACGGAAGCCCTCGCGAACACGGGGGCGCGGAAGAAGACGTTCCGTCCCGCGTTTGAGACACCCCGCGCGACTTCCGAGCCGACGGGGCCGACTTCGGGCGGCCTGCCGATGCGGGGGGGCGCGGGGGACGCAAGCTACCCTTTTCCGTCGCTGCAGGCCGAGCCAAGGCCACGCGCGCGTGGGTCCGCTGCCGAGGCCTACAACCTCATGCGGAAGTGGGACCTGCACTTTTCGGGAAAGCGAGGCAACGACGCGGAGGCCTTCCTTATGCGGATCAAAGAGGCTCGTTCTATTGTCCCGGTCGACGACGCGGACCTGTTTAAGTATTTACCACTTTTTTTGTCGGACGTGGCGCTATATTGGGTGAGACTCGAGGCGCAGAACTGGCGTAACTGGGACGATTTTGAGAGGGCGTGGAGGGCGCGATTCGCCGATCCCGATTATCAATACATGCTCCGAGAAGAGGTCCTACGGAGGACCCAGGGGGAAGGCGAAGCCGCTACTGACTATTTGACCCGTCTGCGTGCCCTGTTCGGTCGAATGGACCCCCCGTGGAATTTATCGGAACAATTGACTTTCGCGCACCGGAACCTGTTACCGCGCTTGCAGCTCGCGATACGGCGACAGGAATTCCATGATTTCCATACGCTAGAGGGCCTCGCGGCGCGGGCGGAGCGCGCCCTACTCGCCGAGAAATGCTACCGACCCCCGTTATTGCCGGAGCAATCCATTTGCCCCGATCTGGCGTACCCCGCACCGAAGAAGAGGCCGAGAAGCCCGGGCACGGTTGCCGCAATTACGGATCCCGCAACAGGAACCCGCGGGAGAGATGCGAAAGTGCGGTGTTGGAATTGTGATAAGGTAGGGCACCGCGCGCGGGATTGTGAGGAGCCGCGACAAAAACACTGTTACCGATGCGGCAAGCGCGGGTCTACCACGAGGACTTGCACGACGTGTCCGGGAAACGCGGAAGGGAGTTCGTAGGACGGGTCCCTACGACCCCGGATTCTGAAGCCGAGGCCCGACCTGGGGACGCGCACTCGTTTGTTACCTTGGAACCTGACGAACCGCCGCCTCTTAGATACCTTAAAATCAACATGGGCGGACGGCCGCTGCTAGCGCTCGTTGACTCGGGGTCAAACCGCACTCTTGTCGGCTTGCGCGAGGGGATGCGAATCGCGGAGAGTCTGGGCGTGCCGGTTACACAGGACGATGGGGCGCGCATACGAATGGCGAACGGAAAGACAACCGCGCTTCGAGGCGATATTTCTGTGCCTATGCGATTAAAAGACCGAGTTCGCGAAGTGACTGTAGGAATATTGCCGGACTTGGCAGTACCGTGCATCGTGGGGACAGACTTTTTGACCAAATTCGGTATCGTGCTAGATTTCGCCGAAGCCGGGTGGTACTTTGCGGACAGACCGCGCGCTCGTTACCGTTTCGACCAAAAGACGACATCTCCGGTTTGCGGGTTAGCGCAGCTGACGGCGGATCAGCGGGATAGATTAGATTCTTTCTTGCGGACAATACCAACCCCCTCCGAAGATCCGGGTATTACTAGCTTAACCGAACATAAAATCGATGTGGGGGGGCACGCGCCGATAAAACAGCGGTGTTATTTAGTATCACCGAAGGTGCAAGAGGCCATTCGCGCAGAAGTCACTAAAATGTTAAAAGCCGGTATCATAGAGCCGTCATCAAGCCAGTGGTCGAACCCGATAGTCATGGTAAAGAAACAGAACGGTAAATACCGTTTCTGCATTGATTTTCGCGGGGTAAATAACATCTCTAAAAAGGACGCGTACCCGTTACCAAACATGGAGGGTATTACAAACAAACTGCGAAAAGCAAAGTACATATCGACCATCGACTTGAGTCAGGCGTACTTTCAGGTACCGCTGTCGAAGGAAAGTCGTGAAATTACCGCTTTCAGTGTCCCCGGGATGGGGCTGTTTCATTTTTGTAGAATGCCGTACGGATTGCATAACGCGCCGGCGACTTTTCAGAGACTGCTCGACTCGTTAATAGGCCCAGAGATGGAGCCGTTCGCATTTAATTATCTCGACGACATTATTATCGCGACCGAGACCTTTGAAGAGCATATGAAATGGCTCAAGATCGTGTTAGATAAAATAGCGGCGGCGGGCTTGACGGTGAACCTTGAGAAATGCGAGTTTTGCAAGCCGCAGGTTCGGTACCTCGGTTTCATCGTAGGGGAGGGAGGCTTGGCGACCGATCCAGATAAAGTACGTCCGATTCTGGAATATCAGCCTCCGCGGAATTTGAGGCAATTACGTCGCTTCCTCGGCATGTCCTCGTGGTACCGCAAGTTCATACCGCGGTTCGCAACGCTCAGTGAACCCTTGACCCGCCTGTTAAAGAAGAATAGGCGCTGGGAATGGGGGGATGAGCAGTCTCGCGCGTTCGACTGCATCCGAGAACATCTAATGTCCGCGCCTATTCTCGCGTGCCCGAACTTCGAAGAGCCCTTCACACTGCAGACCGACGCAAGTTCGGTGGGGCTGGGGGCCGTTCTAACCCAAAAGCAGGAGGGCGCGGAACGGGTTATAGCGTACGCGAGTCGCGTGTTGACCGATCCCGAAAAGAAGTATTCGGTTACCGAGCAGGAGTGCCTGGCCGTGGTGTGGGCTATCCAGAAGTTTCGGCCTTATCTGGAAGGATATAAATTCACGGTGGTGACCGACCACAGCAGCTTGAGGTGGTTGCATAACCTGAAGAATCCGACAGGTCGACTGGCCCGGTGGGCCCTCGAGCTGTTGGAATATGATTATATCGTTGAATATCGTAAAGGGGCCCTACACCACGTGCCGGACGCACTGTCTCGTATGTATGAGGGAGAGGGAGGAGATGCCGGGAACGTAAACGTCGCGGTGGAGATCCCGGAATGTGAAGACACGTCGGACGTCTGGTACAGAAAGCGGTTTACCGAAGTGGCTACCGATCCCCGTAGGTTCGCGCACTGGAGAATTGTGGAGGGGCGGTTGTACTTTTTACGGCCCAAATTAGTAATTTCGGACATAGTAGAGGATCTCGACCGTTGGAAATTAGTGCTACCGCGAGAGCACCGCGCGGAGGCCCTCCGCGAGTCGCACGACGCCCCTCACGCGGGCCATCTCGGCGTAGAAAAAACGTACCACCGGGTAGCTGTTTCGTATTACTGGCCAAACCTATTCAGAGATGTGGCGAGGTACGTGAGAACATGTGATACCTGCCAAAGAACGAAGGTTGAACAGTCGAGCCCCGCGGGGTGGATGGGCCGCCGCACGGTGGAAGGGCCGTGGACCGCCGTCGCCGCGGACATAGTGGGGCCGTTGCCCCGTAGCAGGGCGGGGTACCAATACCTGCTAGTAGTACAAGATCTTTTTACTAAGTGGATAGAAATCCGAGCGTTGCGGGCGGCCACGGGGCCGAAAATAAAGGAAGCACTCGAAGATTTGATTGTGACGCGATGGGGCACCCCGCGTACCCTCTTGACGGACAACGGGACGGAATTCATAAATAGGGTCATAAAGGGCTTCGCAAGCGACAATGGCATAACACACTTTACGGTACCGCCTTACCACCCCCAAGCGAACCCTGTGGAGAGGGTGAATCGAGTACTGAAGACGATGATCGTTGCCTTTATCGAAAAGGACCACCGAGAATGGGATAAGCACTTGTTGCGACTACGTTTTGCGTATAATACGGCGAACCATTCCTCATTAGGGACCTCCCCAGCGTTTTTAAACTTTGGGCGCGAGTTGTTGCCGCCAGATGCGCTGCGCGACCGTCGCGGGAACGTTACCGGGACGGAGGATGGAGACCCTGCGGAGTGGTCGCGACGGATGGCGAATATGAGCGCGGTTAGGGAGTGGGTGATGGAGAATTTGGAGCAGGCGAACCAGCAGCAGGCCGCGAGATATAATTTGCGTAGGCGGCCGCGTCGATTTCGCGTCGGCGACTCGGTGTTGCGGCGGCAGCATGTGTTGTCATCCGCGGCGCAGAATATCGCGGGGAAGCTGGCGCCGAAATTCCAGGGACCGTTTCGGGTTAAGCGAGTGATCTCTCCGGTCATCTACGAGTTAGAGCGGCCGGATGGACCGTCTATCGGAAAAGTGCATGTTCAGGACCTAAAGCCGTATCACCTTCCTGTCCCTGGTATATAGGATACCGGCGATACCGAAACACGCAAAGATCCCGAAAACGCCGTGACAATGGCTAACCCCGGGGTCGGTTCGGGATCGGTGTCGCGGGTTTGGGACGATTACGGACGGGGGCGGGCCGCAGGGGTCCTTCGAGTTTGTGGGCACATTTCTTTTTTTTGTATGCTTGATATGGTGGCGCTGATTGGCGCCGGAGTGGTGGTCGCGGTTGTCGGGGCCGCAGTCCCCTCGGCACTCGTCTGGGAAGGGGGAGTTGTGACGTGACATTCGTCCCGTCCTCCACCCAGACGGTAGCTCGGCCGAGGGGAAGGTCGGGGGTGGCGCCTCGGCGCGAGTCGGGGAAGGGCCGCTTGCGTTAATTAATCTTAGTCTAAGTTCCGCAGGATTGACAGGTGGTGCCGGAGCGTGGGATCATCGAGCCTTTTGTAACGACAAGAGTCGCAACGAGGGAACGACGGGCGCACGGAGGACCTGCGGCGGAGTGGTCGGCCGACGGGCGGGCCGCCGGGCCCTGCCGCTGGAGTAGCGCCGGGAATGTCTCGCACAGCAACACGGCCCCGCCGCAGCATGGCCAGGGGCGCACCACCGCGACTGCAGCGCGGGTGGACGGCCCACTTCACCCCGCGGCGCCCAGAGGGCCGAGCGGCGCCGCCGCGGCCTGGCCAGCCGGGCGGGAAACCGCGAGAGGCCCACGTAACATAGCAGCCGATTTAAATGGGCCGCGGGAAACGGCGAAAATCGTCCGCAGCGTCGCGAGCAGGGCGACACACACGACCAATCGGCGGGGCGGAAAACCCGCGAGCTTGAGGGCGCGAGTGCGGGGGCCCGGCACGGTCCCGCCGAATCGACCGCTCCTCACTGTCGATCGAGCCGCGAACGAGGAGCCATCCCAGGACGAGCGTCCCGACACCGCCGAGCAGCAGCGAGCCGCAGAAACTGTAAGATCTCCACTCCGGTGCTACCACGTAAGCAAGGGCTCGATCTCGGTCGCGACCCGGCAGCCAGTTCGTACCGTTTAGAATACCGCGTACCTTGTGGATACCGGCTCCCGTCGTCGCGGGCGCCGGTTAGCTTGCCGCGAACATTAACCGGAAGTCGCGGGCACGTGGCCGGCCGAGATCGTAGCCGAGAACATTGTAGAAGGCCCTCCTCGATACCCCGCTGGCGGTCGACAGTCAATTCGTGTTTGCGATTCGTATTCGATATTGTGTATTCGGTGTTATATATTTTGAGATTCGGAATTGGTATTGTGGCGTGTTCGGTACTTGTGATTAATATTGTCGCGTTGCGCCTTCGGGCGCCCGGGTGTTTGCCGTGCGCGGAGAAGTATCGTGCGTCTCGAGAGACCGAGAGCTTCGCGGATATTTTGTGTCGCGGTTGCGAGCAAGTATCGTCGCGCTCGCTCAAGGGAGAATTCGCGAGCGCACCAATGTACGGGGTGACGCGACGGTAAATGCGAATTGGGATCATTGCGCTTGGCGCACCGAGATTATTGCGTATTGCGCTTGGCGCACCGGGACTATTGCGTTTGTCGAGTCGAGACTGTTGTGCGTCTTTGAGAAGAGAATCTCGCGGACGTGAAGATCACGTACTTTGCGCGGACATTCGTTGCCGTTCCGGCCACCGCGTTGCTACCGGTCACCTGAGCGATGTCAGGTCGTGAATTCCCGTCTTGATTTGGTTCTCTTTATGAAATACATTTGATTGTTATTGTTTAATTGCCGATCTTCATTTTGTGTCAATTGCGTTACGTTCCCTCTCCACCTTCACCTCTATCACGCGGAGCTACGCCCTGAATTTGCGCTGAGGCCGGGCGAACGGACATCGTCGAGACGTGGTGCGCGTCTATAATCGCACCTGGCGCCCAATCAGAAGGTATCGCCTAATATCCTAGATACGGGAATTACGGTAAGAGATTTAATATTGTCGGCCTCTCTGAGCTATCGTCTGGTTGTTCGACGATCAATTTGCAGCCGCGCCCCTTCGGCTAGCGAGACCGAGGGAAATCGGGTTGCAATACATTGTGTTTATATACATCTCTCTATATATATCTCATACAACTCTATATTTTTGTTTACATTTCGCTTCGAGTATTTTTTCTATGTATTTGAATATCTTTCTAGATTAATTTTTTTTTTTTTTTTACGTGAATCTTTTCGATATTTTAATAGTTATTCTGCTATTCGGGACGGAGACGAATCCAACAAATCAGAGATCATTAAAATCTGTCCAGCCGTTTTTGAGCAAATAGTCTCTCTCTCTCTCTCTCTCTCTCTCTCTCTCTCTCTCTCTCTCTCTCTCTCTCTCTCTCTCTCTCTCTCTCTCTCTCTCTCTCTCTCTCTCTCTAAAATGCTATAAATTGAAAAATATTACTTTTTTATCGACTGAAGTTTAATTCCGTCATATACAATTCTTTGAGATTTACTCAATTATTTCCTAAAATATTGGAAAAATTTCGTAACCGATTTCCGAAAAGATACCGGTTCCCAAAAAAATCCATAACCAAAAAAATCGATAACAAAAATTTATACAGTTTATAGCACTCCTCGGGAAATTCTACCTCTGTTTTATATATAATTCTTTAAGATTCGGTCAATTATTTCTCGAAAAATTGGAAAAATTTCGGACACCGGTTACTAAAAAGATCGGTAACGAAAAACTATACACTCTATGGCACTCGCCGGAAAATTCTACCCCTATTTTATATGGTTTTAATACAAAATCTGTCCAGCCGTTCTTGAGTTGTAAATGGTGTAACTAACCCGACTTCGTTTTATTTATTAAGTATTTCTCTTCGGAATGTTATTTTAAAGATGTGGTCAAACTTTGGAGTGAATAGAATGAAAATTATTGGACTTATGCTGCGTGCCGTTTTAAAAAATCGTTTTAAAAAATTTCGAGAAAAACGCCTTTAAAGTTTTGAGATGTGTTATGGACGGAAAAAAATAAAAAATTTGACTGTTTAAAAATTTTTACCATTAATCTGTTATTCCTGGACCATGAAACTACCCTTCCTTGCTTAAATATTCCTCCTCATTTTCTTTTCTTGTCGAATTTATGCTGGTGCGTGTCTGTTTTGTCGCATCTGTTAAAGACTGCTCGGCGTGCTTGATCCGCATAGCATCGGCTTCAAGGCAAAAATTATAAGCTTGGAGGCCAATATCCATCTCCAAAATTTTCATAATTCGCAGAATGTTAGTCAAACCGTCGTTAAAATTACACACAGCAATATCAGTCGCTACTTGCAATACTTTTTTGCCACTTTGAATAGGACTTAGGAGCCAAGTTCCAAACAGTTGCATTGAAACTTTTGTTGTGTGTTAGAGAGTGTATTAGAGAAGTTAGAAATCAAAAGGAAAGTCATTAGGCTGTACCCTTCCAGCAGGTATCTACGTGTCGCAGGTAGTCGTTTCCGAGCAGTCCAACGCGCTTGAAAAAGAGCACGGAATTTCAAAGACAAAAATTTTGTGCAGGTATAAAACTTTTTTCCCCTTATTCAAGAAAGTTCAAAGCATCTTTTAAGCCAATAAAAAAATCGATTTTTTAAAAATTCTACAGTGGTGTTACTTTTTAATATTGTAATATAACTAAAACAGTAAAATAATATACAAATAATTATTATTTACTGTTACTTATTAATGTGAAATACAAAGAATGATAATAGTCAATCAATTATCTTACTGTTTTAATTACTAATGTTATAGTAAATTTGTATATGCTAGCTTTTAATATGCACCAGTAAGTACCAGTATATTTTACCAAACTTGGTATTAGACTTCTATAAGAGAAATAAGAACTTTTTTTTCCTTTTTGTTATACAATTTAATTTACATACTTCACAAGCGACAACTTGATATAAAATTACTTATGCTTATATTTTATCAAGAATGTGAACTGAGGAGTTTTTGTGAAAATAATTATTTTGCGGAAAATCAATTTGAAAATCTGGAAGACAACTCACAATCTTCTCCACATTTAAACACACTTGAGCCATCTTTCTGTCAACAGTCTTCTTGCATCATTGTCAATGAAGAACAAAATTTTTGGGAGAAAAAGCAAAACCAGAAGAATGCTACATATTCGTGTACGACCGCGGAAGACGTTATACTCATGTGTTTGACTCTAGGATTAAAACATAATTTAACATGGCAAATTGATATATTGAAAATGATTCAAAATGATATGAACGAATTCCAAGCAGCAAGTACATGTATTTTAATCATATAGATCGATCAGACAGTTATTTGAAATACCATATTTTTTGTCCTAAATGTGAAAAATATTTTGAAAATACGAATAATTTATCAGGATCTATCGATTGCAACTGTGGGCATGTTATCCCTGTTTCCTCCTCAAATTATTTTTTATTCGTAGATTTAGAATCTCAATTTAAGACACTTTTTAAGAATACAACTATTGTTGATTCTTTTTTGACTTGTAGATTTAATCGATCAAAAACTAATGATAAGAGGAACGGCCCAGTACTCGAACAGTACCCAATACCCGAACAAATTTACATATATCTCATTTTTTATAAATAAATATCAAAATAACTAAATAATATGTTTTTTTATATTTTCCTTAAACATTTGCTATTTATATTTTTACTAAAAAATTGTTACTAAGACAATATTATCAGCAAAAATCATTTTAGAAACATGGGATCATGGATTTGCGATGTTTAATTTACTTATCTTACGAATTTTTTTTAGAAAAACTGATTTTCTAATTAGAGTTTTTTTAAATGTAATATACTTAATTGTATTATTAAAATGAATTAAAACTTCTTAATAAGTTTTAGAATAAATTTCAAATATTAAAATAAAAAAAATATTAAAATTTATAAGAAATTACCGTGTTCGGATTGTGGGTCACGTAATAAGTCATACGTCCCGTCACTCGAACAGTAACTGAGCACATTGTTTGTGCATGTGCTGTCATTAATAATTAACGTATTTTTTCAATATCTTAATTATTTATGCATATTTTTTATGTATAAATATTTATCAAATTCTTAAATAAAAAGATATATATATTATTTCCTACAAAAAGTGTCTACATTAAAAATAAGAACGAAAAATGTTTAATCTAACCTCAACATTAAAATGAGGTTAAAATTTTTTTGCATGACTTCCTCTCTGGGCTATTATACAATTGTTCAATTTTTAATATTTATTATGTAAAAAAAAAACAAAAAAAGAAAACAAAAAACAAAATGAATTTATGTATAAAAAAGAAGACATACCAATTGCAGTCGAAGAAGTAAAGTATTATGTTATAATAAAAAGTTAATACTTCAAATTTTTTAATTAAAAAGGTAAATGTTATTAATACATAAAATATTTGTAAACGTATTAAATAAATAAATTCCCAAAACTCTTCCTAAAAGTTATTCTTTTCTAAGTTCGGGTAGTAGGACATAAAAATGGAACATTCGGGACATAAGTTTTTCCAGCGTTCGGGTACTGGGACAAATAGAATATCGTGTTTTAATCTTTATAATAAATAATTTGTAATAAAAAATAATATTTTTTTGTCATGTTTCTATCGTATATATTATAGTTTATATATATAAAAAAAATTATTTGTTTTTTAAACAGATTAATCAATTATATACGGCCAATTTTGATAACCAAGTCTTATATGTTCGAGTACTGGGCCGTACCCCTTACTGCTTTAGAAGATATATATCTATGACGGAGCAGAATATAGAAAATACTTTGATAATGACAATGTTCTTTCACATATTTATAATTTTTCATACTCATTTAATACTAATGGCGTTCCTATGAGTAAATCTTGTGGAAAAACAATATGGCCTATTTATATTACGATAAATGAATTGCCACCAAAGAAAAGAAATAAAAAAGAACGAGAAGAAAAAGCCAGGACAAATTGAAGTTAGAGGCAGTGACGGGCATTTCGCGCAATTAACCAAACTAAAGTTATTAAGGTATCATTTTATTCAAATCAAAGAGTGTCGTTAATTCCATCTCACCTCCCCGTTGATTGAAGGAACCCCGTGTTCCAATAAGGGGCATAACATTTCTATATAAGTAATTGTCTACAGTTGTACTTTATGACCATGTTGGAACATTCCATAAACACAAGGATGTCTTTTGAGTACCACATGACGAGCCAATTCTGACGATTAGGTATTGCTCGCTAATTTAATGATTATTATTTATTTATTGTATTACACAACGCTACGTTCCTAATTTTTAGACTGCACTTGAGAAGGGATCAAATTTCGAGCCGAAACGTAATGCACATTATTTATATTTTTACTAATTTGTCGAGAATAAAGGAAAGATTATGGTTTTTTAATACTGGCGGAGGAAGTTGTTTTTTTATATATTACATAATGTCATTATCCATTGAATACTAAGAACCCCACTGCAGGAAGGAACGAATCCCGGATCTTCCGGATTGTCTCCCGACAACGATCATTTCGGCAGTGAAACAACAACGACAATCACCGTTCTTCATAAATGCAAATTGTGCAATTTTTCAATATAATTCGCGGGAGGAAATATTCTTCCATTATTAGGAGAGATACATCTTTTTCTCCCATAATGAAGATAATATATATCCATTATCAAGATATATCTGTCTTGTTAAAAAAATTAATACAAACATAGAATAATTCTCAAGAAAAAGTGGCTACAAAAGAATATATTTAATAACTGATTTTCCGGCCAGATTTACAATGCCGGAGATGGTTTTTATAAACAAAAATAAAAGTATTCAAAAATAAAGTATAGGGTTTGTAATCGTATTCTTTGACGAAGACAAAATATAAATTTTTTATTTTTTAAAATAAATTTTTTTTCTTTTAAACCTTTTTTTCTTTTTTTTCTACTTTCCATTTTTCTTTATTAAAAAAAATTATTATCTCCATGTTTACTTTATTACTGCCTTTTCGTCAGTCAAATGGAATTATCATTGGTAGCGTCAATGGGAGAATATTTATTGAAAAGGATAAGATCTTTCTTATAACATATTAAATCTCGCGACTCGATTTTTATAGCTGTCATCGCTGAGTCATGCCGAAACCACTGCTTTCGGGAATCCGAGTTAAATTGATTAAATAAAATCTGAGATTAATTCTGGTTCTGCAACGGATTCTGCAACCTCTAATTTTCAACGGAAATATTACCAAATCGACGAGAAACAATTCCCGTCGATAAGGATAAAATCATATATACATATATCATTACTCATTGAATACTAATAAGAACCCCACTGCAGGAAGGAACGAATCCCGGATCTTTCGGATTGTCTCTCGACAGCGGTCATTTTGGCAGTGAAACAACGACAATCACCATTCTTCATGAATGCAAATTATGCAATTTTTCAATATATATTCGCGAGAAGAAATATTCTTCCATTATTAGAAGAGATACATCTTTTTCTCCCGTAATGAAGATATATATCCATTATCAAGATATACATCCATTTTGCTAAAAAATAAATACAAACACGGATAGAACAATTCTTAAGAAAAAGTAGCTACAAAAAATATCTTTAATAAAACGATTTAATAATTGAGGATTTCCATACAAGAGAAATGTAAATCGACTTACATCTCTATTTTCTTTTGTTGCAAAAAAGAAAATCAGTAAACCTTCAAGTTAATACCTTATAAATTTGATTGACAGCGAAAAGTGCGTTAAAAAAGCTCGCAAAAAGCGTTTTTCAATTTTTGTAGCTTGACTCTCAGTTTCTTTGAGCAGTGCCTTTGAGTGGACCCTTAGTGCCTTTAAGCAGTGAACAAACATCAGCAAGATAGCGGCCGCCATAAATAACGACGATTATGATTCTCCATATGATTAAGAAACAGTACATAATCAAGATTAAGATCTCACGGAATGCTATTACAATAGCAAATGGTGCTGAGATCATTATGGATTTGGAGAAACTTCTACTTAATGTAGTTCGGCGCGACAAGCGCACGAAGATCTCCAAGGCTGTGCAGTTGAAATATTCCTCCAACAGCATTCAAGTATGGCAGGATTACAATGATCTACTGCTTAAAGCATATCCTCTGAATGCTAAAAAGCTATTTCAGAGTTGGGACACTGTAAACTGGAGCCAAATGCAATATCAAAAAGAAACAGAAAGATGTAAGAACTGTCTTACATTCTTGCGATGTCTCCAAAAAAAGAAAAACGCTTTTTTACATGGACTTGACGGAAGAAGCCCAGAAAGATATTAATACAAGCGCCAATGACAACTCTGATCTTGATATTTAAATAATATTTATATTGTAATTGCTTTTTGTAATAAATTTTTATTTTAAAGTTACATAAATAATATGATTTGTATCCATTTTTTCCCCCAAAACTACTGTTGCTATAGGATGTAAATATCATTAAATAAAATCTTTTTTTTTTACACTTTTTGCAATATATTAAAATAGTTTTATTTATTGCAAAAATTTATAAGTTTTAGAAAAAAACGAAACAAATTTTATAGCATGCTTTTATTTTAGTAATTTGACAGTTAATATTAAAAAGTTATTTTATTACCCTCAAACGGAGTTTTCCTGATTTACATCCCTCTTGTATGAAAGCTCTCAATTGATTCTATAAACTAATAGGATTTACAAGACTTAAAGTGGATGTTTTTTTAATCAAAAACCAACAGTTAAAAAATAAAATATACCTGTTTGTAACCACATTCTTTATTAATGATAAATGTATTTTTTTTTTAATATTTTTACTTTTTCTTTTTTTCTTCTAAACTTTCTTTTTATTTTCCTTTCTTTATTTAAAAAAACATTATTATTTATTATATCTATGTTTACTATACTATTACGGTCTTTTCATCAATGAGATGAAACTACTATTGATAGCATCAATGGGAGAATATTTATCGAAAAGAATATGATCTATTCTTATAAAAGAAAAGTACGTATGAAATCTCGTGACTCGACTTTTATAGCTGTCGTCGCCGAATCATGCCGAAACCACTGTTTTCAAGAATCCGAATTTAAATTCAATAAAACCTGGGATTAATTCTGGCTCTGCAACAGGGATCTCTAATTTTCAACGGAAATATATATATTATATCAGTTTTGTTGTGCCGCACGAGGATTAGATTGGTCGTAACGGCACTGGGGTCCGTCAATCCGCGAAGAAAGGACAACACTCCAAATTTCTTCTTAATACTTTTTAATAAAGACACTTTAATGGATACATTTGTCTTGGTTACTTCGAATACCCTGACTTCCGGGAAAAGTCGCGAGTAATACACGCACGGACTCGCCAGCCTGAACTGCCCGAGCAACCAAGCAGCCAAGCAGCCAAGCAGCACAGCAGACAACGACCGAGAAAACTGACATGCGAAGCGCTGCGTTAATGTAAATCCAATTTGAAATTGCGAGCGCCGAAAATAAAATTCGCGAGAGACGGAAATAAAATCGCGAGCGCCGATAAATGTCGGCAAACTGTACCGATATCGGATATACGCCCGCGGATATGGACCAACAAATCAAAATCGAAGATAAGCGAAAGTTTGCAAAGTACAAACTCCTCTTTAAGCCTGAGACAACCTACATCTAAAGATATGATCACAAAAGCGGGTGCTATGACCCCATCGGGAGGAGACATAGGGCTCTACTAGAAGAAAGATGACGATGAGGATCCAGACAGACCAAAGGCAAGGAAAAGACCCCGTCACATGCCTCAACCTACTCAAAACAAGAAGGTTACGAAATTCTCAGTAATTAATTTTCAATTACTTCTTCTATATTCCTCCCTTTCGTTCATGCGGTCCTCCATTTCGTCCAATCGTTAGTTAACGTGAGAAATAGAAAAAGAAAAAAATATATATATCAAATTCAATGTATATTACGTTTTTCTATTAGTACCCGTATATTCAAAAAGGAAATATAATCTGTGAAGCAAGCAACTTATTTAGTCAGTTTTTTAAATTGACAATCAAAAATCAGTCGAACAAATATGTCGAGCCAAAAAGATAAGGAAGAGAATGTAATGGAAGTGGAGAAAATGAGCAATAAAAAGAAGAAAGAAGAACAAAAAAGACGAAGAAAAAAGAATTAAACTTAAATAAGGAAAGGTTTGTACACTATTGCTTTATTTTTAGCTATTGCTTTATTTGCACTCTTAAAGAAACTATCTTAGAATATCTTGTCAATTCTCAAATGACAGGTAATTAATATTCAAATTAATTATCTTGACGAATAATTAGGAGACTGGAAAGAAATCGAAAAGAGCAAGAAAAAGAAATGGAAATGGAACGAGAACGTAGAAGAGAAACTGAACGAAAGCAGAGAAGACAGGAGGAAGAAAATGGAGAGAGAGAAAGTGAAAAAGAAATAAGTTTAGAAGAAGAAGAGGACAAGGAAGATAATAATTAAGAAAAAGAAGAGGAGGAAAAAACCTAAAGGAAAGGAATAAAAGGTATGTAATATTAATATATAACGTAACTAGGTACAAAAGGTTATAAACAAAATTATAATCCCCGTTTATAACAATTTCCTTTTTTCATTTTTTCTTGACTTTCCCGTCTTCTTCCCTCTTTTCATTATTTTTTACTCTTTATATTTTTGGAATAGCTATTACTCGTCAAGAGCGCGGTTAATGAGAAGCAGAGGGAATTGGAGAGGTACAGAATGGAAAAGAGGAGGAGGATGGAGAGGAGGTGAATAGAGAAGAGGCGGATGGAGAAGAGGAAACTGGAGAGAAGGAGAATGGCGAGGAAGAGGATATAGAGGAAGATGGATAGAAGGAGGCTGGAGAAGATTTAATACAAGCCCTGTTTATATTTTTAATAATTAAAATTTATTTTTTATTATTTATTATTGTGTTATTATATTTAATATTGTATTACAAATAATTTATTGTTATATTCAAAATGTAATGTTTTAAAATAATAAAATGTGCGTTAAATGTGTTTTAAAATAATAAAAGTTTCTATTATATATATATATTTTTTCTTTTTATATACTTTTTATAAAATTTTTTTAACGTAGTTATTTTTTAATTAAATAAAGATTAAAGATTGTGATAAGCACTCAAGTTAACTTTAACCCTTATAGACTATACCTCAAGTCTCAACCGCTTACGACTTTTAAAAAAATGATGTTTTTGGAAATTTAGTATTAATTATTGGCAACTTTTTCTAATTCTGTTATAATCTTCAGTATTTTCCACCCCTATTTTATATATAAAAAATTTGGTTGATTAAACCAAACTTTACCAGGGTTCTATGTAGGTACGAATTTTCCGAAATTTCTAACGTCTGTATTTCTAACTCCAGAACTAATCAACCAAATCTTAATTAATTATATATGAAATAGGGGTAAAAAAAACTAAAAAATATAATAAAATTAGAAATAAAACGCTATCTCAAATATCGAGAAAGCTATAGCGTAAAACACACTTAAAAAAATATCCCATGTGCGAATGTCGGACTTCTGCCAGAGTTGTCCGCATGGCCCAGAAGTGGCACAATATTGGCTGCCAAGACTTGATGGGTGGTACTGCCCCAGTACGGATACATCGCTAGATCAGTATTGTGCCAGTCTCGGTGACCAGTACCCCCATGCAACCATATTCTGTTCCGAGGCGAGTCTCGTCTCAGTACTGGCCGTGTGTAAGGCCAGAAATGATATTGATCTACGGCCGAGAGTCGGCTCAGTACTGGGCATGTATTGGGTCGACTTTGTGCCAGTCTCGGTGACCAGTACCCCCATGCAACCATATTCTGTTCCGAGGCGAGTCTCGTCTCAGTACCGTCCGTGTATAAGGCCAGAAATGATATTGATCTACGGCCGAGAGTCGGCTCAGTACTGGGCATG
>JASTWK010000348.1:112500-188056 GCA_030770225.1 Temnothorax unifasciatus
ATTAACTAAATATTGTATTTATGCAGCATAATGTTCATCAAAGTGACTAAATTAATTTTCCTTATAACATAATTTATGTGCTTATATGCAATTAATTGTTTTTGTACAGTAGCTAAATATTTCATTCAGGTATGGCAATAATTATTCCACCTAATACAGATGAGTATTTTAAATAAATAGAAATATTTTTTATTTGATCCAATTTATTTATTTTAGTACGTATTTTCTTCAGCATTATCGCATATTTGAATTAACTGTAAATTGCATGGTTAAGATAAGTTATTCAGTTCACTAAATTAAATGTGTCAACAGAAACATATTGTTCTTTTAAATTAGGTGAATCAGTTAATACTACTGATAGTATATTTTACTTAAACATCTAAATATTTCAAGTAAACAAATGATAATGAACTAAACGCGTTTAGTCAGTTTAACAATTTTTTTTCTCAGTGTGGTATAGCCAGATTAATTATTATGTAAATAAATAAATAAATTTTTATATAGACGCAGAAAATTTACACCTATATAATAGTTGGTCCTAAAATTACATTACAAAATTTTTTACAGTGTGGTTGAGACTTTTGAGACTCATCGAGCGAACCAGTTTAAAATGCCTTCGTATTGCATATTATGCGATAACTTGCAGCCGTCGGCTGCAATCGAGCCGATGCCCGCAAATCCGAAGGCCAAGCCGACCGTTGTGGACGTACAGATCCTCCCAAATCCAATAACGACGCTCGAGAAAGGGGATAGTGGTAGCAAGAAGGGCGCCGGGAAAGAGGAACCGAAGACGGAGTATCCAGACCTGACGCATCGAGGACAACCGAGGCGCATTCTCGCGGCTATTACGGATACAATGATATTGCCGACCTGTAAATAAGCTAAGTGTGTAAATATAGGGTTAAGAAATAGACATAGGATTAAGGAACATAACCTCCATTTTGTTGGCGTTACGGATATGACTAACAAGCATATCAAAGTCTCCTTGCGTGGCACAATTAAATTACGTTAAAGGACTAACGCAAGCGTTGATCGCGAAGCGCGAAGATAAATTCGCCGAGTAGAGATTAAGAAAATCGGTTAACTAGTAATAGGCAGGAGAACCGAGAAATTTTCTTTTGTTTTCTTTCGAAAAGGTTCCTTTAGTTTTCATTCGATTTTTTAGTTTGTTTTGGTTCACGGGAATGACGACCCGACTGGATTAGTAATCCAAACGAACGAGATTCATGTGTTCTGTTTTATTCGTGCTCGAGTAGCCGAGTTTAATTTGGTAATATCCTGAGGAAGGATGAAAAGTTGGATTTGATTTAGGTTAAACGGAAACGATTCCGGACCACCCGATAGATTCAAAAGGGTTGCAATAACAATGTCAACTAGTCGAGAACGAATAAATAGCAGAACATACACTCCTTTGTATAGTTGCAAAACTACTAACAAAAGTGGACGGTGTAAACCGGGCACAAGCCCGAGTTCGAGGGGAGAGCGCGCGCGTACTAAAGGCAGGTCGACAACGCGAGTCGAACAAAAAGCGGCATGGCACATAAGTCAAAATACCATACGGACGCGAATATCGGTAATCACCCGCATAATTGCAAATAAGGGAAGCTAGCGGGACGGACGTGTAGCGATAGTTGCGCACGCGGCGCGTCCTCCTCGGAGAGGCGGCTACCACGGAGGTGTGGTCAACGTAGGAGACCATCCACCCAGCGGAGCAACGAGTTAAGGGGGCGAACGCGTAAGCGCAGTAGAGAACAACGTAAAATGACACTCGGCCGGCGGACCGGAAGTAGCTAAGTAAGAGATCGCGATACCACGCTAAGATGGTCAGGGTGCCCGACCACTCAACCGCTCGATAGGGTGAAAATGCGACGCAGAGGGTTGAGAGCCACCCAGGGAACGAGGACCAGGGGTGTTCAAGCTGAGTAAGTACACGGATCACCGAAATCATAAACCACGGGAAGTATGGTTCGGAAAAGACACCGGGTATATGGCGGAGAAAGGCGACAAGCGTACCGGGGTTAGCGGAATCGCGAATAAAAGGTATGGCGAGTGACGGGAGAACCATCCAACGGGTGGAACGCGCGAATGTATGACGAGTGGTAGTGGCGTGCGGATAACGGGCGCACCGAAAAGATAGGCGATATCATGTAACGATACACTTAGACTAAGGTCGAACATACACCGGGTAAGACCGGGCCTTCGAGCGGCGCAAAGGGCAGTTCGGCGATCCACCGGACGCGAGAGACCCATGTGGCAGGAGGATGTAACGGAAAGATTTATGCGGGCGAAACTAATCGAGCGACATAATTGTAAGCGCAGCATCCCATTCCAGCAGATATATTAAACTAACGCTGAATCAATTAAATACAGACATTTCAGGATATAATTTAAATTAACGTTGAATAAATTAAAGATAGACGAATGAGATCGTAAATGGAATGCTGAGCAAAGATCGTTCGAGAAGGAATGTGGTGAAACGTCATATATCAACGAGAGAATAACCTGTCAAGCTTTACAAAAGGCCCATTGTTCGCGATAACATCTGGTCGAGCGAACAAAAGACCAAGAACGCGGAAGCGCTGTAATCCACATGCGGGCGCGTGACTATCCCGAGTCAGGTGTGTGGAGAGAGGCGGAGCCACGGTAGAGTGGGGACGAAATCCCGAAGCCGGGAGCCGGAGCAGCGACGATCGAGGATTCCGCGCTAGAGCTTGAACGAGTACAGTCGATTCGGTCTTGTAAAACCTTGCGATTCAGAACTTAGACTCTGCGTAACATATACCGCGGTAGACGCGTTAAATCTTAAGACTTCCACGAAACCATTGTACAATCTGGAACAGAATAAAATAGATTATATTTTATTATCTGAAAACAAAGTAAATTACTTGAAATCATTCGTGTGCGGTTAACCTACCTGAAAGACATACTTACCTGATCCTGATACTTACCTGTGGGCGATCCTAAGTCCGCGTGGGGAGATCCCGAACCGGTCCAACGTCGATCCAGAGACACAGTCAGCGGTGCACAGCTGCAGTCCAGAAGAGATCCGAGGTGCTTGGTCCAGCGGCGATCCGAGATCCAGCGGCAGCGAGACGACCTGAAACAGAAGAAGGTAGAGGAATTAGCGGGGCGTCGAAGGGTGGGGAAAGAAATCCGTGTAGCGATAAATATCCTTTCTCGTTTTGAGGGTTAAAATCGAGTGGCGACCGTGTCGGTGACACCTAGATACAGACAAGCGGAGAAGATACCTCCTCCGTTCGGTTACAAACTCACCCCGCAACGGAAATAAATCGGTCTCCTATTATAAGTAAGTAAATATATGTAATATTTTGTGTACATAATAGTTGCTTTCAATATACATCAAAACTCAGATAATTCTCACTTGTGACATCATAACTCATTGTCAGTTGAATGCACATTCTTTTTGCATGCTGGCAAATGAGATTCAACTATAAGTTTTTATTCTAGTAATATTAATAGATGGTTAATATGTCTGCTCCTGATAATATTATATTGAGATAATTTACGAACTTGTAGTTGGACCTTTGTCAATCAACAAACTTTCGTCAATTACGATTATATTCTCGGTTATGATTCCGTCATTAATTAGGTTTTCAACGTCTATAATAATCAATTAATTTATCAATTACAATTTATTTCAAGACATATAATTTACCTTTTGTAGTGGGATCTTCGATAGTGTCCACTTTGTCCTGAGTCAATCTCAAAATTTCGGGTACTCGCAACTCGTGCGTTCGCGTAAATGAGTCACGGTGCGTCTCGCTCCGCGCGTACTTGGCGCGAGACACTACCGTGTCTCTTGATATGAATATTATATAAAATAATATTATTTCATCTTATAAAAATATTTTAAATTTTCGGGAATAAACTATCAAATAAATAAACTATTTTTAATTTAATAATTAAAAAATTTATAAATATTTAACAAATAATAGTTCTAAAATTAATGTTATAAATGGTTACAAATATTGTCTATTAATCAGTGTGAGAGATATGTGAAAACATGAAAAAAATTATAAATGTTTCCTATTCCTCATGTTTGTTACGGCTCGAGCATGTATAGCGTGATCATTGTGTCCAGTCATACATCGCGGTTAAGAACGATCAAATGTAGTTCGTATTTTTGTATTTGTTTAAATTGTAAATTGTAAATTAATTTATTTTTAACAGATTTCCGAAAGATGAAGAATATTTTAAAAAATGGCTCGCTTTCTGCGGCATTGAAAAAAAAATTCTAAACACTTGCACAAAATTGTGTGCAAACCATTTTGAAGAAAATGTCATAATTAAAAGAGTTGGGCGGACTGTTCTCGCACCTAATGCCGTCCCGAGTATTTAAAAAAAAAAGAGAGAATTCTAACAACAAAGATCCTGCAGTAAAAGGTAAAAATTACTACATTTATGTCTTGAAATAAATTGTAATTGATAAATTAATTGATTATTATAGACGTTGAAAACCTAATTAATGACGGAATCATAACCAAGGATATAATCGTAATTGACGAAAGTTTGTTGATTGACAAAGGTCCAACTACAAGTTCGTAAATTTTTAACTTTTGACAGTGGAATAGGCCTACTGAAGAAAAATGGACCAAAAATGGCTCGCTTTCTCCGATATTAAGAAAAAAGTTTTAAACACTTGCACAAAATTGTGTGCAAATCATTTTGAAAAAAATTTAATAATTAAAAGAGTTGGGCGCTCTGTTCTTATACCTAATGCCGTCCCAAGTATACTGAAGAAAAATAAAAAAAGGAATTCTTACAACTGGTCTCTCAACGAAGATCCTACATTAAAAAGTAAAAATTACTACATTTATATGTTTTTAATTAAAATAAATTGTAATTAATAAATTAATTTATCAATGTAGATGACGACATGGTGATCTGTGATGGTATCATCACTGAGGACACGATAGTAATTGCCACCAGTTCTATAGAAGACAAAGGAGCTCCTGCTACGTAAAATTTAAAAACTGTAAATATTTTATTTGACAGTGGAATAGGCCTACTGGGGAAACCACTTTAAAAAAAAACGCATCAACAATAGTACCTCAACGGTGATGTGGAAATCTATTGGCATTGAACATATACTATCATCTATATGCGTGACTTATTTTATAGGTATAATAAATTTATATACGAAACCTGATATTATATACATACATACATATATACGTACATACATATGTACCATTAAAACAAAAAGCTAGTGGAATCAAGCATCAGATTAATGGCGTGAAGGAACTGGGGTAAAGTAAACTTGTATTCGGTGAGATTTTCTGCCATCTCTTTTGAATAGCTTTAAGGACTAACTCTTTGGGAATGTTGGTAAAAATTGACGATACGTCTAGTGAGATCATAATTTGATCGTCATTAATGTTTAACTCCTTAATCCTCTTAGCAAATGTCCAACTGTATTTTATGTAAGATTTAGGTCTGTGTATGTATTCATGTAAAATAGAATGAAGAAAACTAGCTATGTTATACATTGGGCTGCCGACCGCGGAGACAATAATCCTCAGAGGGAACCCGGTTTTATGAACCTTTAGTAGCCCGTAACAACGTGGGTGGTTTCTATTCGTGCATTTCAAGCGATAGTATGTCGGTTTTTCAACGATATCATTGTCTAGCCACGATTTTACTAATTGATTAAGTTTATGTGTCAATTGTTTTATAGGATCTTTAGTTAATTTTTTGTAGGTTGTTTCATCATCGAGTATATCGGTCATTCGATATAATCATCTTCGTCCATAATTACTGTAATCTGGCCTTTATCTGCTCTCGTGACAAAAATATCATTGTTGTTCTTAAGAAATGCTTTACAGTTTTTGAACTCATTTAAAATGTGACGATTGATATAGTCCAAGTGTCTAGATTTGTTAAGGAAAACCTTCAGCGATTCCGCGATTGAGTTCCGCACTCCACTATATTTTCCGGCAATTTGTAACAGTCAGTTTCGAAGCTTTTTACAACATCTAGAGTCGTACGTAGTCGATCCTTCGCATCACTATTTGTGATGAGTAAGCCGAACTTATCTCCAAGACTCAAAAACTTCGAAACATTGTCTGGAATTGATTTCTTGCTAATGTTAACGAGCCATTTTGTTCTGTCGTTATTGAAAAACGAACTGTATGTATTATATCTAGCGAACGTTCTATTAAATTTGTTAATCGACAAGTTTTTATGTTTAAGATTGAAATTGGTAAGTTTGTGCTCATTAACATTGAAAAAAATCTATTAAAATTCTCTTTGGTAAATGGGAGTGTAACCGATCGCTAATGTACGCCACTTCGGATTTTAAATACGATAGATGATGACTGATATCTTTAATTTCATGATTCAAAATTGCGTTTTTGTACCGCTGATTAAAACTATTAAACCGATGTTTTACGCTGTTACTTCTAAAGGTGATGTTAGAACACATGTGTATAATGTGTGGTGGTAAAACGTGTCCTGTCGTCTGCAACGAAGTAGTAGGATTAGCTGTTATCTTGCTTTGCAGATCTTCTTCTTATTGTTAATCCACGATGATTTCATGAGAAAAACGGTGTTACTTCCAAATTCCTTGTTTATTATATGAAAATATCCTTCATGGTCAAGAGACATCATTTTATAAGTCAATGATGTGTAATAATAGAAATAAAATTGTTTGTTCCGCCAATAATGATTAAACCAGAAAAGTTTATTAGTCAAGAATAATGCTATTACTATTACGTTATTAACTTTAGAAAGGACTAGACACTACAGACGCGCGCTTTGTCATAAATTCAACAGCACATCTAACATTATATATTATCCACATTAATCACAGCAGACGTCATAAGTTTCACTTACAAAGGGAAGCTCAGGTAACTCATCCTGGGATTTCGCTGCCAATTTTTTTGTGTACCATTGTGTATAATATAAGACATTGTGTATTACAGAACAACTATAATGGCTTCAAAAAAACGGAACGTGTTGTGGGAGTATTTTAATAAAAACGAAGACGGAGAATGGAAATGCAGAGAATGCGGAAAAGACATTCCGGTGTGATCGAAAAATAACGCAATTAGAATATTTAGAACGCACTTACTGGATAAACATAAGATGTGTCCCGAAAATCGTATATTACCAGAAAAATTTCGGAATCATTACACAGACGTAGAAGGATATAAAGAACGATGCAAGAAATGCAGAATTTCGCTGCCAATTTTTTTGTGCACCATTGTGTACTTTAATATAAGACATTGTGTATTACAGGACAATAATAATGGCCTAAAAAAAGCGAAACGTGTTATGGGCATATTTCAATAAAAATGGAGACGCAGAGACATGGAAATGCAGAGAATGCGGAAGTGACATTCGGGTGCGTTCCGAAAATAACGCGATAAGAATCTTCAGAACACATTTATTCGATGAACATCAGATGTGCCCTGAAAATCGTGTATTACCCGACAAACTCCGAAATCATTATACAGACGCAGGAGTATACAAGCAACAATGTAAAAAATGCGGGATGACAATTAAATGTTTAACGGATTACGGAGGTTTAATTAAACATTTAAAAAAACATAAGTAAGTACACATTCAATAATTTAAAGTACTAAGGGTTATAAAAAAAGGTAAAAAAGGCATTAAGTACACGCGCAATGTATTTTGTAAATTCAAAAATCCAACTTAAGTGGTAGCTTTACTTTTTCTTAACAAAATTATGTACCACTTAAATTTTATTTTTTCAAAGTAGTTGCACAACAATGGATTTTGCTGCCAACTTTTTTGTGTACCATTGTGTACTTTAATATAAGACATTGTGTATTACAGAACAATTATAAATAGCCTCAAAAAAACGAAACGTATTGTGGGAGTATTTTCATAAAAATGGAGATGCAGAGAATGCGGAAATGACATTCGGGTGCATTCTGAAAATAACGCCATCAGAATATTCAGAACACCCAATGTTTACAACTGAACATGTGAACATGGTAAACACCAAATTGTTTACTCAATAAACATAAGATGTGTCCCGAAAATCGTATATTACCAGAAAAATTTCGGAATAATTACACAGACGTAGAAGGATATAAAGAACGATGCAAGAAATGTAGAATTTCGCTGCCAATTTTTTTGTGCACCATTGTGTACTTTAATATAAGACATTGTGTATTACAGGACAATAATGGCCTAAAAGAAGCGAAACGTGTTATGGGAATATTTCAATAAAAATGGAGACGCAGAGACATGGAAATGCAGAGAATGCGAAAGTGACATTCGGGTGCGTTCCAAAAATAACGCGATAAGAATCTTCAGAACACATTTATTCGATGAACATCAGATGTGCCCTGAAAATCGTGTATTACCCGACAAACTCCGAAATCATTATACAGACGCAGGAGTATACAAGCAACAATGTAAAAAATGCGGGATGACAATTAAATGTTTAACGGATTACGGAGGTTTAATTAAACATTTAAAAAAACATAAGTAAGTACGCATTCAATAATTTAAAGTACTAAGGGTTATAAAAAAAGTAAAAAAGGCATTAAGTACACGCGCAATGTATTTTGTAAATTCAAAAATCCAACTTAAGTGGTAGCTTTATTTTTTCTTAACAAAATTATGTACCACTTAAGTTTTATTTTTTCAAAGTAGTTGCACAACAATGGATTCGCTACCAACTTTTTTGTGTACCATTGTGTACTTTAATATAAGACATTGTGTATTACAGAACAACTATAATGGCTTCAAAAAAACGGAACGTGTTGTGGGAGTATTTTAATAAAAACGAAGACGGAGAATGGAAATGCAGAGAATGCGGAAAAGACATTCCGGTGCGATCGAAAAATAACGCAATTAGAATATTTAGAACGCACTTACTGGATAAACATAAGATGTGTCCCGAAAATCGTATATTACCAAAAAAATTTCGGAATCTTACACAGACGTAGAAGGATATAAAGAACGATGCAAGAAATGCAGAATTTCGCTGCCAATTTTTTTGTGTACCATTGTGTACTTTAATATAAGACATTGTGTATTACAGGACAATAATAATGGCCTCAAAGAAGCAAAACGTGTTATGGGCATATTTCAATAAAAATGGAGACGCAAAGACATGGAAATGCAGAGAATGCGAAAGTGACATTCGGGTGCGTTCTGAAAATAACGCGATAAGAATCTTCAGAACACATTTATTCGATAAACATCAGATGTGCCCTGAAAATCGTGTATTGCCCGACAAACTCCGAAATCATTATACAGACGCAGGAGTATACAAGCAACAATGTAAAAAATGCGAGATAACAATTAAATGTTTAACGGATTACGGAGGTTTAATCAAACATTTGAAAAAACATAAGTAGGTACACATTCAATAATTTAAAGTGCTAAGGGTTATAAAAAAAGGTAAAAAAGGCGTTAAGTACACGCGCAATGTATTTTGTAAATTCAAAAATCCAACTTAAGTGGTAGCTTTATTTTTCCTTAACAAAATTATGTACCACTTAAGTTTTATTTTTTCAAAGTAGTTGCACAACAATGGATTTCGCTGCCAATTTTTTTGTGTACCATTGTGTACTTTAATATAAGACATTGTGTATTACAGAACAACTATAATGGCCTCAAAAAAACGGAACGTGTTGTGGGAGTATTTTAATAAAAACGAAGACGGAGAATGGAAATGCAGAGAATGCGGAAAAGACATTCCGGTGCGATCGAAAAATAACGCAATTAGAATATTTAGAACGCACTTACTGGATAAACATAAGATGTGTCCCGAAAATCGTATATTACCAGAAAAATTTCGGAATCATTACACAGACGTAGAAGGATATAAAGAACGATGCAAGAAATGCAGAATTTCGCTGCCAATTTTTTTGTGCACCATTGTGTACTTTAATATAAGACATTGTGTATTACAGGACAATAATAATGGCCTAAAAAAAGCGAAACGTGTTATGGGCATATTTCAATAAAAATGGAGACGCAGAGACATGGAAATGCAGAGAATGCGGAAGTGACATTCGGGTGCGTTCCGAAAATAACGCGATAAGAATCTTCAGAACACATTTATTCGATGAACATCAGATGTGCCCTGAAAATCGTGTATTGCCCGACAAACTCCGAAATCATTATACAGACGCAGGAGTATACAAGCAACAATGTAAAAAATGCGGGATGACAATTAAATGTTTAACGGATTACGGAGGTTTAATTAAACATTTAAAAAAACATAAGTAGGTACACGTTCAATAATTTAAAGTACTAAGGGTTATAAAAAAAGGTAAAAAAGGTGTTAAGTACACGCGCAATGTATTTTGTAAATTTAAAAATCCAACTTAAGTAGTAGCTTTATTTTTCCTTAACAAAATTATGTACCACTTAAATTTTATTTTTTCAAAGTAGTTGCACAACAATGGATTTCGCTGCCAATTTTTTTGTGTGCTATTGTGTACTTTAATATAAGACATTGTGTATTACAGAACAACTATAATGGCTTCAAAAAAACGGAACGTGTTGTGGGAGTATTTTAATAAAAACGAAGACGGAGAATGGAAATGCAGAGAATGCGGAAAAGACATTCCGGTGTGATCGAAAAATAACGCAATTAGAATATTTAGAACGCACTTACTGGATAAACATAAGATGTGTCCCGAAAATCGTATATTACCAGAAAAATTTCGGAATCATTACACAGACGTAGAAGGATATAAAGAACGATGCAAGAAATGCAGAGATCGGAATTTCGCTGCCAATTTTTTTGTGTACCATTGTGTACTTTAATATAAGACATTGTGTATTACAGAACAATTATAATGGCCTCAAAAAAACGGAACGTGTTGTGGGAGTATTTTAATAAAAATGAAGACGGAGAATGGAAATGCAGAGAATGCGGAAAAGACATTCCGGTGCGATCGAAAAATAACGCAATTAGAATATTTAGAACGCACTTACTGGATAAACATAAGATGTGTCCCGAAAATCGTATATTACCAGAAAAATTTCGGAATCATTACACAGACGTAGGAGGATATAAAGAACGATGCAAGAAATGCGGAATAATAATCAAATGTACAACAGACTATGGAGGTTTAATCAAACATTTAAAAAAACATAAGTAAGTACACATTCAATAATTTAAAGTACTAAGGGTTATAAAAAAAGGTAAAAAAGGCGTTAACTACATGCGCAATGTATTTTGTAAATTCAAAAATCCAACTTAAGTGGTAGCTTTATTTTTCCTTAACAAAATTATGTGCCACTTAAGTTTTATTTTTTCAAAGTAGTTGCACAACAATTATCACACGGTGGTGATAGCAAGGCGAGCGGTAAAACGAAGGAGATTAGAAGGGAAGTGGCAGCACGACGGTAGTAGCAAAATTGTAAGCGGAGGCTAGAAAGAAAAAGACAGGTAGTTAAAGCGAATGAAGGAGTCAGAGGGAGGCCGGGAAGAGGAGATGAAGAAAAGAGTTAAGGTAGGCTAATTGGAGGGAATTAGTTCTGTTACAGAAACTGAAAGAGGAAGAAAAGGAAAGATGGACCGAAAAATAGAATGCAGAGGTACACTAGCGATCGACAGGGAGGTGATAGAGAAGATTGCGGAGGAGCGAGCAGCGAGAGACGGGAAAACTTAGGAAGGAAATGGAGGAGCTGAAAAGGAAGATGCACAAATTGGAACAAATCTCAGGGAAAAGAAAGAGGGACGAGAGTAAAAAGAGATGAGACAACATTTACAAGAAAAAATGGTGGTATGATAAGGAGGAAGAAGACGATGAAGAAAAAAGAAAGAACGTGATAATCAGGGTAGAGAGAGAGAGATGGGGAGAAAGGATTTCTAACTGGAAAAAGATGAAACAATTATTTACGGAAGGACTGAAGGTGGAGGTGGAAGTAAGGGAAGTGAATGTGATAGGACAGAGAGGAGAATGGATAACCTTGCTGGTAAGGATGGGAAGCGAGGAGGAGAGACGGAGAGTGCTCGAAGCAAGAAGAATAGAAGGAAGCAGGATGAAAGTTAAAATTGACGAAAACAAGTCGATCGAGAAAAGAATAAAAGAAGGAAAAAAGAGGGAAAAGAGATTGGAAAAAAGAGAGGAAGGAACTAAAGAGAGAGGGAGGTCGGCAGAGGAGGAGATTTCAAAAAAGCTAGAGGAAAATCTACTCATGGACTCTGATGATGAAGAAGAAATCAAGAGAAGACAATGGAAGGGGTAGGGAGGGTTTGTACTGAAAGGGGTAGGGGCTCGCCAAAAAAGTAAAAAAAAAAAGTAAAAAAGTAAGAATATGTAAAGGGTTGGGTACGTCCCTATAAAACGCCACATGTATTGTAACAAGTTATGGATTTGATGTACAGGGTTGGGTACGTCCCTCGGGTGGAGGTCTGTCGGATGACCAGTTTGGCTTCCGTGCGGGCAGATCAACCGTCGACGCGATTAGGCGCGTTCTTGCCCGCACGGAGGCGGAGATTGAGGCGGGGAGGGTAATGATGGGCGTTTCATTTGACGTCAGAAACGCCTTTAACTCCCTCCCCTGGCCAGTATTGGGGGAGGCCCTCTTGAGGTACGGGGTCCCCCCATACATGATAGCGGTCATCCAGGACTATTTCCGGGAGAGAGGCATGTTATACACGGACCGAGACGGCGTTCTGAGGGTCAGGTTAATGGCGTGCGGGGTTCCCCAGGGTTCAGTCCTGGGGCCCCTGCTCTAGATTATTGGATACGACCTGGTCCTCAGAACCCCCCTCCCCTTGAGGTGCTGGCTCTCGGGATATGCAGACGACATATACCTGGGAGTCAGCGGGGAGGGCTGGAGGGAGCTAACCAGGCTGGCCGAGGTGGCGGCAGCCTGTGTGGTGCGTTCCATAAGGAGACTGGGCCTGGAGGTGGCCCCGCAGAAAACGGAGGTGACAGTTTTCTACAATAAAACGCGGAGCCACATACCTCCACCGGTGGGGCTCAGTCTCCGAGTCGAAGGAGTCGACGTCCCGGCCACTCCTCACCAAAAGTACCTGGGGATGCGGCTGGACGGCCAAAGAAGTTTCAGCGAGCACGTGGCCCGCGTGGCTGAGAAGGCGATCGGGGCAGCAAAGGCCCTGGCCCGATTTTTGCCGAACATCGGGGGTGCCAGCGGGCGCGTGAGGCGCCTCTACGTGGCGGCGGTCCAATCGATGCTGCTATACGCAGCACCGATATGATGGCAGAAGGTGGGGAATACTCCCCGCCTTAGTAAACGGATGGCGGCGGCCCAACGAACGATCGTTATAAGGGCCGCCAGGGCTTACGGGACCGTCAGCCACGTGGGGGCATGCATCCTCGCCGGGGTTCCCCCAATACACCTGATCGCCGAAAGTTATGGTGTCATGTATGATAGGTCAAAGGCGATCAGGGCTAGGCTGGGGGAAGTCCCGGCGAGAGCAAAGAGGGAGCTAAAACTTCAAATCGCGCAGTCTCTAGTCGCAAAATGGAAGGAGTACCTCGAAGATCCGAGGCTCAACAAAAATTTCGATTTTTGCTATAAATTTTGTTTGTTTAAGAAGCCACCATTTTTGTTAAAATTAATATTTTGCTTATTCCTTCGATTAAATACTAGATAATATATTATATTAACGAAATCTTTTTGGTTTTTTGATTTCAGATGATTCAGTCCAGAGATAGAGTGATCACCGCAAGATACCGAGATGCTCCCGGACGTCGGCTATAGCGGCCTTAAAAATAATTATTTTTAAACAAAAAAATTTGAGATTATACTTAAAAGTGACTACAATAAGTGTGTGAAATTTTGTGTTTTTAAATTAAAATGCCTTTCCAGGATAAATTCTTAAAAAATCGCTTCTTTTTCGGGCTCCTAACTGCATATAACCCCTTAATCGCCGAGAGGGACATCCGGTGGGGTTTTAGTGGGTTGGAGTCCCACATAACCCCCTCTCCTCCCCGGGGGAGGGGGTATGCGTGCGCATTTCCCCATCGTCAAAAAAAAAAAAAAGGTTGGATACGTCCCTTCAAAACAACCTTTAAGGCCCCATTGGGGTAAATAAAGTAAACTTATACATACATACATACATATATATATATATATATATATATATATATATATATGTATATATATATATATATATATATATATGTATATATATATATATAAATATATATATATATGTACACATTCTTTTTGCAATTGGCGCAATTTAAAGATTTAATTCATTTTTTTTTAGATACTTGTCATTTTTGGGTTGAGTTAGGTAACATAATTTTGTGATATAATAATTTTGTTAAAAAGAAATTAAAATTATTACCATTTAAGTTAGATTTTTGGATTTATACATATCACTTAGGTTATTGGGTAACGCAATTTTGAAACATAATTTTGTTAAGGAAAAATAAAGCTACCACTTAAGTTGGATTTTTAAATTTACAAAATACATTGAGCTTGTGTCTTTGCGCCTTTTTTTACCTTTTTTGAAAAAGATAATTTTATATTGATATCAAACATTTTGTAGTGTGAAGCAAAGATCAAAAAACATTTTCCATTTTTTAATTTTTTATATATTCACAAAGTTAGTAACAACAACAAATTAAATTTTTATTGAATTAGCAAATTAGTACTCAGTCACAAAAATTACTAATTACGTAAAAATTAATTATATTTAAGTAAAATTGAATTACACATTACTTAAAAATTTGATAATTCGTCAAAGAAACATTTCCAGTTACATAAAAATTAGTACGTAAAAATAAATTAATTTTTTTGCAAATTGGAAGTTAGTAGAAATAAATTTTTTATTATTAAAATAATTAATAGTTTGTAAAAAAAAATTTCTACTTAAAAGTACAAAATAACTTATCTTACCCGAGTATAAAATACTCAGATAACTGAGTGACTCAGATCACTTGAGTGTAAATAGAAAGCAACTAATGAATTATGTGATAAAATTTAGTTTGTATTTTTGTATTTGTTTAAATTTTAAATTTAAATTTATTTATTCTTAACAGATTTCCAACAGAAAAAAGATTTAGAAAAAAATGGTTGGAATTTTGCAACATCGAGGAAACAGTTATAAAAAGTTGCACGAAGTTATGTTCTGACCACTTCAAAAAGGATGACATAATTGTGCGAACTAAAGGCTCAATTGTCAAACGTAATGCGATTCCAAGCATTACATTAAAAAACATTTAAAAAAAAAAAAGAAGAATGCTGACACATATAATACAACTGAGGAAAACTTCCAGAGTGTGGCTGAAGATCCTGTAGTAAAAGGTAAAAATTACTACATTTATGTCTTTAATTAAAATAAATTGTGATTAATAAATTAATGTATCAATGTAGATGTCGACAATTTGGTGATCAGCGATGGAATAATCACCGAAGAAACAATAGTGATAGAAAGTTCTATTGAAGACAAAGGACTTGCTCCTGCTATTTAAAATTTGTACATATTGTAAATTTTTTATTTGACAGTGGAATAGGCCTACTGGGGAAACCACTTAAAAAAAAACGCATCAACAATAGTACCTCAACGGTGATGTGGAAATCTATTGGCAGATCACTTGAGTGTAAATAGAAAGCAACTAATGAATTATGTGATAAAATTTAGTTTGTATTTTTGTATTTGTTTAAATTTTAAATTTAAATTTATTTATTCTTAACAGATTTCCAACAGAAAAAAGATTTAGAAAAAAATGGTTGGAATTTTGCAATATCGGAGAGACTGTTGTAAAAAGTTGCACAAAGTTGTGTTCGGATCATTTAAAAAAAGAGGACATAATTGTGCGAGCTAAAGGCTCAATTGTAAAACAAAATGCCATTCCAAGCATAAAAAACATTAAAAAAAAAAAGAAGAATGCTGAGAGCGTGGCAAAAGATCCTGAAATAAAAGGTAAAAATTACTACATTTATGTCTTTAATTAAAATAAATTGTGATTTGTAACGATGCGCCCCTCACACCAAGGCATCGTTCCCGGCTACCATCCGCCGGATGCCGCCCGACCGACCTTCCGTCGGGCGAGGACAAGGGCGCGGTGCGCCCACCTTTTTAAACATTCGAAACGCACCGTGTACGCGGGAAACCGCCGCACCGGTGCCTTCCCGCGCGACGCCGACGAGCGCCGACGGGGGGAGCACGGATCGCGCTGCTCCCGCCGCCGCGCGGCGCGCCTGACGATCGGCCTCCCCTCCCGCCGAACACGCCGCACCGAGCGGCATATATAAGTCGGCGCGCTCGACGAGACGGGACCTTTTTCGCCGATACCGTTCCGACCGAAGACCTATCCTAAGCTCCCAGGGCGACACGCAAACCGAGGACCAGAGTGTGGGTCTCGAATGAGGGTTCTCAAGTGTCCCCGACGCCATCCTCCGTTCCGACGATTACGGCCAGGCGCGGTCGAGCGTGCTCAGCCCCGCAGCGAGGGTTCTCACGCCCGTAACGCCGGAACACCGCCATCCGAAACGTTCGCGCGTCCCGCCGATACGAAGTGCATGTGCACTCGCGTCCATTGCATATAGCGCGCTCCGTACTACCGCATCTTTACCGTTGTATTATACCGCGATTTACGTCCCTGTCCCGCGTTCCGCTACCATCGTATTGTACCGCGATCCGCGTTGCATTATACCGCGAATCACGTCTCCGTCCCGCGATCCGTTCTTACCGGTGTATTATACCGCGAGTCTCGTCCCTGCCCCGCGTTCCGCTACCGATGTAATATACCGCGATCTGCGAATTGACCGAGCCCCGCGAGGGATAAGATACCCGTCCGCTAGCCAGCCGAGTGCAGATACACCGCTGACCGCCGTCACCTCCCGCGTCCCGCCGCAACCGGACGGCCGTTGCGACCCACCGCGCTTGCGCGTAACGCCGAGTTCCGCCGGGCTGGCGACCGTTGTAATATACCGAGTCTGTATGTACCACCGCATTTAGAGTAAACGTAATAAACGATATCTGTACATTGCACATTGATTATTGTCTCTGGGCCTGTCATCGAACCCCTGATCCAGAAATCCCGTCCGCGTTCGATAAAGTCAGGCCATTACAGATTAATAAATTAATGTATCAATGTAGATGTCGACAATTTGGTCATTAATGATGGAATAATCACAAAAGAAACTATTGTAATTGAAGACAAAGGACTTGCTCCTGCTATTTAAAATTTGTACATATTGTAAATTTTTTATTTGACAGTGGAATAGGCCTACTGGGGAAACCACTTAAAAAAAAAACGCATCAACAATAGTACCTCAACGGTGATGTGGAAATCTATTGGCAGATCACTTGAGTGTAAATAGAAAGCAACTAATGAATTATGTGATAAAATTTAGTTTGTATTTTGTATTTGTTTAAATTTTAAATTTAAATTTATTTATTCTTAACAGATTTCCAACAAAAAAAAATTAAGAAAAAAATGGTTGGAGTTTTGCAATATCGGAGAGACTGTTGTAAAAAGTTGCACAAAATTATATTCGGATTATTTCAAAAAAGAGGACATAATTGTGCGAGCTAAAGGCTCAATTGTAAAACAAAATGCCATTCCAAGCATAAAAAACATTTAAAAAAAAAAAGAAGAATGCTGAGAGCGTGGCAAAAGATCCTGAAATAAAAGGTAAAAATTACTACATTTATGTCTTTAAATAAAATAAATTGTGATTAATAAATTAATGTATCAATGTAGATGTCGACAATTTGGTGATCAGCGATGGAATAATCACCGAAGAAACAATAGTGATAGAAAGTTCTATTAAAGACAAAGGACTTGCTCCTGCTATTTAAAATTTGTACATATTGTAAATTTTTTATTTGACAGTGGAATAGGCCTACTGGGGAAACCACTTAAAAAAAAACGCATCAACAATAGTACCTCAACGGTGATGTGGAAATCTATTGGCAGATCACTTGAGTGTAAATAGAAAGCAACTAATGAATTATGTGATAAAATTTAGTTTGTATTTTTGTATTTGTTTAAATTTTAAATTTAAATTTATTTATTCTTAACAGATTTCCAACAGAAAAAAGATTTAGAAAAAAATGGTTGGAATTTTGCAACATCGAGGAAACAGTTATGAAAAGTTGCACGAAGTTATGTTCTGACCACTTCAAAAAGGATGACATAATTGTGCGAACTAAAGGCTCAATTGTCAAACGTAATGCGATTCCAAGCATTACATTAAAAAACATTTAAAAAAAAGAAGAATGCTGACACATATAATACAACTGAGGAAAACTTCCAGAGTGTGGCTGAAGATCCTGTAGTAAAAGGTAAAAATTACTACATTTATGTCTTTAATTAAAATAAATTGTGATTAATAAATTAATGTATCAATGTAGATGTCGACAATTTGGTGATCAGCGATGGAATAATCACCGAAGAAACAATAGTGATAGAAAGTTCTATTGAAGACAAAGGACTTGCTCCTGCTATTTAAAATTTGTACATATTGTAAATTTTTTATTTGACAGTGGAATAGGCCTACTGGGGAAACCACTTAAAAAAAAAACGCATCAACAATAGTACCTCAACGGTGGTGTGGAAATCTATTGGCAGATCACTTGAGTGTAAATAGAAAGCAACTAATAAATTATGTGATAAAATTTAGTTCGTATTTTTGTATTTGTTTAAATTTTAAATTTAAATTTATTTATTCTTAACAGATTTCCAACAGAAAAAAAATTAAGAAAAAAATGGTTGGAATTTTGCAATATCGGAGAGACTGTTGTAAAAAGTTGCAGAAAATTATGTTCGGATTATTTCAAAAAAGAGGACATAATTGTGCGAGCTAAAGGCTCAATTGTAAAACAAAATGCCATTCCAAGCATAAAAAACATAAAAAAAAAAGAAGAATGCTGAGAGCGTGGCAAAAGATCCTGAAATAAAAGGTAAAAATTACCACATTTATGTCTTTAATTAAAATAAATTGTGATTAATAAATTAATTTATTAATGTAGATGTCGACAATTTGATCATAAATGATGGGATAATCACAGAAGAGACTATTGTGATTGAAGACAAAGGACTTGCTCCGGCTAATTAATTGTATAATTGTACATATTGTACATATTGTAAATTTTTTTAATTGTACATATTGTAAATTGTACATATTAATTGTACATATTGTAAATTGTTTATTTGACAGTGGAATAGGCCTACTGGGGAAACCACTTAAAAAAAAGGCATCAACAATAGTACCTCAACGGTGATGTGGAAATCTATTGGCAGATCACTTGAGTGTAAATAGAAAGCAACTAATGAATTATGTGATAAAATTTAGTTTGTATTTTTGTATTTGTTTAAATTTTAAATTTAAATTTATTTATTCTTAACAGATTTCCAACAGAAAAAAGATTTAGAAAAAAATGGTTGGAATTTTGCAACATCGAGGAAACAGTTATAAAAAGTTGCACGAAGTTATGTTCTGACCACTTCAAAAAGGATGACATAATTGTGCAAACTAAAGGCTCAATTGTCAAACGTAATGCGATTCCAAGCATTACATTAAAAAACATTTTAAAAAAAAGAAGAATGCTGACACATATAATACAACTGAGGAAAACTTCCAGAGTGTGGCTGAAGATCCTGTAGCAAAAGGTAAAAATTACTACATTTATGTCTTTAATTAAAATAAATTGTGATTAATAAATTAATGTATCAATATAGATGTCGACAATTTGGTGATCAGCGAATAATCACCGAAGAAACAATAGTGATAGAAAGTTCTATTAAAGACAAAGCCGGACTTGCTCCTGCTATTTAAAATTTGTACATATTGTAAATTTTTTATTTGACAGTGGAATAGGCCTACTGGGGAAACCACTTAAAAAAAAAACGCATCAACAATAGTACCTCAACGGTGGTGTGGAAATCTATTGGCAGATCACTTGAGTGTAAATAGAAAGCAACTAATAAATTATGTGATAAAATTTAGTTCGTATTTTTGTATTTGTTTAAATTTTAAATTTAAATTTATTTATTCTTAACAGATTTCCAACAGAAAAAAAATTAAGAAAAAAATGGTTGGAATTTTGCAATATCGGAGAGACTGTTGTAAAAAGTTGCACAAAATTATGTTCGGATCATTTCAAAAAAGAGGACATAATTGTGCGAGCTAAAGGCTCAATTGTAAAACAAAATGCCATTCCAAGCATAAAAAACATTTAAAAAAAAAGAAGAATGCTGAGAGCGTGGCAAAAGATCCTGAAATAAAAGGTAAAAATTACCACATTTATGTCTTTAATTAAAATAAATTGTGATTAATAAATTAATTTATTAATGTAGATGTCGACAATTTGATCATAAATGATGGGATAATCACAGAAGAGACTATTGTGATTGAAGACAAAGGACTTGCTCCGGCTAATTAATTGTATAATTGTACATATTGTACATATTGTAAATTTTTTTAATTGTACATATTGTAAATTGTACATATTAATTGTACATATTGTAAATTGTTTATTTGACAGTGGAATAGGCCTACTGGGGAAACCACTTAAAAAAAAACGCATCAACAATAGTACCTCAACGGTGATGTGGAAATCTATTGGCAGATCACTTGAGTGTAAATAGAAAGCAACTAATGAATTATGTGATAAAATTTAGTTTGTATTTTTGTATTTGTTTAAATTTTAAATTTAAATTTATTTATTCTTAACAGATTTCCAACAGAAAAAAGATTTAGAAAAAAATGGTTGGAATTTTGCAACATCGAGGAAACAGTTATGAAAAGTTGCACGAAGTTATGTTCTGACCACTTCAAAAAGGATGACATAATTGTGCGAACTAAAGGCTCAATTGTCAAACGTAATGCGATTCCAAGCATTACATTAAAAAACATTTAAAAAAAAAAAAGAAAAATGCTGACACATATAATACAACTGAGGAAAACTTCCAGAGTGTGGCTGAATATCCTGTAGTAAAAGATAAAAATTACTACATTTATGTCTTTAATTACAATAAATTGTGATCAATAAATTAATTTATCAATGCAGATATCGACAATTTGGTCATTAATGATGGAATAATCACAGAAGAAACTATTGTAATTGAAGACAAAGGACTTGCTCCTGCTATTTAAAATTTGTACATATTGTAAATATTTTATTTGACAGTGGAATAGGCCTACTGGGAAAACCACTTAAAAAAAAACGCATCAACAATAGTACCTCAACGGTGATGTGGAAATCTATTGGCAGATCACTTGAGTGTAAATAGAAAGCAACTAATGAATTATGTGATAAAATTTAGGTCGTATTTTTGTATTTGTTTAAATTTTAAATTTAAATTTATTTATTCTTAACAGATTTCCAACAAAAAAAAATTAAGAAAAAAATGGTTGGAGTTTTGCAATATCGGAGAGACTGTTGTAAAAAGTTGCACAAAATTATATTCGGATTATTTCAAAAAAGAGGACATAATTGTGCGAGCTAAAGGCTCAATTGTAAAACAAAATGCCATTCCAAGCATAAAAAACATTTAAAAAAAAAAAGAAGAATGCTGAGAGCGTGGCAAAAGATCCTGAAATAAAAGGTAAAAATTACCACATTTATGTCTTTAATTAAAATAAATTGTGATTAATAAATTAATTTATTAATGTAGATGTCGACAATTTGATCATAAATGATGGGATAATCACAGAAGAGACTATTGTGATTGAAGACAAAGGACTTGCTCCGGCTAATTAATTGTATAATTGTACATATTGTACATATTGTAAATTTTTTTAATTGTACATATTGTAAATTGTACATATTAATTGTACATATTGTAAATTGTTTATTTGACAGTGGAATAGGCCTACTGGGGAAACCACTTAAAAAAAAAACGCATCAACAATAGTACCTCAACGGTGATGTGGAAATCTATTGGCAGATCACTTGAGTGTAAATAGAAAGCAACTAATGAATTATGTGATAAAATTTAGGTCGTATTTTTGTATTTGTTTAAATTTTAAATTTAAATTTATTTATTCTTAACAGATTTCCAACAGAAAAAAAATTAAGAAAAAAATGGTTGGAATTTTGCAATATCGGAGAGACTGTTGTAAAAAGTTGCACAAAATTATGTTCGGATTATTTCAAAAAGAGGACATAATTGTGCGAGCTAAAGGCTCAATTGTAAAACAAAATGCGATTCCAAGCATTACATTGAAAAACATTTAAAAAAAAGAAGAATGCTGACACATATAATACAACTGAGGAAAACTTCCAGAGTGTGGCTAAAGATCCTGTAGTAAAAGGTAAAAATTACTACATTTATGTCTTTAATTACAATAAATTGTGATCAATAAATTAATTTATCAACGCAGATGTCGACAATTTGGTCATTAATGATGGAATAATCACAGAAGAAACTATTGTAATTGAAGACAAAGGACTTGCTCCTGCTATTTAAAATTTGTACATATTGTAAATTTTTTATTTGACAGTGGAGTAGGCCTACTGGGGAAACCACTTAAAAAAAAACGCATCAACAATAGTACCTCAACGGTGATGTGGAAATCTATTGGCAGATCACTTGAGTGTAAATAGAAAGCAACTAATGAATTATGTGATAAAATTTAGTTTGTATTTTTGTATTTGTTTAAATTTTAAATTTAAATTTATTTATTCTTAACAGATTTCCAACAGAAAAAAAATTAAGAAAAAAATGGTTGGAATTTTGCAATATCGGAGAGACTGTTGTAAAAAGTTGCACAAAATTATGTTCGGATCATTTCAAAAAAGAGGACATAATTGTGCGAGCTAAAGGCTCAATTGTAAAACAAAATGCCATTCCAAGCATAAAAAACATTAAAAAAAAAAAAAGAAGAATGCTGAGAGCGTGGCAAAAGATCCTGAAATAAAAAGTAAAAATTACCACATTTATGTCTTTAATTAAAATAAATTGTAATTAATAAATTAATTTATTAATGTAGATGTCGACAATTTGATCATAAATGATGGGATAATCACAGAAGAGACTATTGTGATTGAAGACAAAGGACTTGCTCCGGCTAATTAATTTTATAATTGTACATATTGTACATATTGTAAATTTTTTTAATTGTACATATTGTAAATTGTTTATTTGACAGTGGAATAGGCCTACTGGGGAAACCACTAATAAAAAAACGCATCAACAATAGTACCTCAACGGTGATGTGGAAATCTATTGGCAGATCACTTGAGTGTAAATAGAAAGCAACTAATGAATTATGTGATAAAATTTAGTTTGTGTTTTTGTATTTGTTTAAATTTTAAATTTAAATTTATTTATTCTTAACAGATTTCCAACAGAAAAAAGATTTAGAAAAAAATGGTTGGAATTTTGCAACATCGAGGAAACAGTTATAAAAAGTTGCACGAAGTTATGTTCTGACCACTTCAAAAAGGATGACATAATTGTGCGAACTAAAGGCTCAATTGTCAAACGTAATGCGATTCCAAGCATTACATTAAAAAACATAAAAAAAAAAGAATGCTGACACATATAATACAACTGAGGAAAACTTCCAGAGTGTGGCTAAAGATCCTGTAGTAAAAGGTAAAAATTACTACATTTATGTCTTTAATTACAATAAATTGTGATCAATAAATTAATTTATCAACGCAGATGTCGACAATTTGGTCATTAATGATGGAATAATCACAGAAGAAACTATTGTAATTGAAGACAAAGGACTTGCTCCTGCTATTTAAAATTTGTACATATTGTAAATTTTTTATTTGACAGTGGAGTAGGCCTACTGGGGAAACCACTTAAAAAAAAAAAAAAAAAAAAAACGCATCAACAATAGTACCTCAACGGTGATGTGGAAATCTATTGGCAGATCACTTGAGTGTAAATAGAAAGCAACTAATGAATTATGTGATAAAATTTAGTTTGTATTTTTGTATTTGTTTAAATTTTAAATTTAAATTTATTTATTCTTAACAGATTTCCAACAGAAAAAAGATTTAGAAAAAAATGGTTGGAATTTTGCAACATCGAGGAAACAGTTATAAAAAGTTGCACGAAGTTATGTTCTGAGCACTTCAAAAAGGATGACATAATTGTGCGAACTAAAGGCTCAATTGTCAAACGTAATGCGATTCCAAGCATTACATTAAAAAACATTTAAAAAAAAGAAGAATGCTGACACATATAATACAACTGAGGAAAACTTCCAGAGTGTGGCTGAAGATCCTGTAGTAAAAGGTAAAAATTACTACATTTATGTCTTTAAATAAAATAAATTGTGATTAATAAATTAATGTATCAATGTAGATGTCGACAATTTGGTGATCAGCGATGGAATAATCACTGAAAAAACAACAGTGATGGAAAGTTCTATTGAAAACAAAGGACTTGCTCCTGCTATTTAAAATTTGTACATATTGTAAATTTTTTATTTGACAGTGGAATAGGCCTACTGGGGAAACCCACTTAAAAAAAAACGCATCAACAATAGTACCTCAACAGTGATGTGGAAATCTATTGGCAGATCACTTGAATGTAAATAAAAGCAACTAATGAATTATGTGATAAAATTTAATTCGTATTTTTGTATTTGTTTAAATTTTAAATTTAAATTTATTTATTCTTAACAGATTTCCAACAGAAAAAAAATTAAGAAAAAAATGGTTGGAATTTTGCAATATCGGAGAGACTGTTGTAAAAAGTTGCACAAAATTATGTTCGGATCATTTCAAAAAAGAGGACATAATTGTGCGAGCTAAAGGCTCAATTGTAAAACAAAATGCCATTCCAAGCATAAAAAACATTTAAAAAAAAAGAAGAATGCTGAGAGCGTGGCAAAAGATCCTGAAATAAAAGGTAAAAATTACCACATTTATGTCTTTAATTAAAATAAATTGTGATTAATAAATTAATTTATTAATGTAGATGTCGACAATTTGATCATAAATGATGGGATAATCACAGAAGAGACTATTGTGATTGAAGACAAAGGACTTGCTCCGGCTAATTAATTTTATAATTGTACATATTGTACATATTGTGAATTGTACATATTAATTGTACATATTGTAAATTGTTTATTTGACAGTGGAATAGGCCTACTGGGGAAACCACTTAAAAAAAAACGCATCAACAATAGTACCTCAACGGTGATGTGGAAATCTATTGGCAGATCACTTGAGTGTAAATAGAAAGCAACTAATGAATTATGTGATAAAATTTAGTTTGTATTTTTGTATTTGTTAAAATTTTAAATTTAAATTTATTTATTCTTAACAGATTTCCAACAGAAAAAAGATTTAGAAAAAAATGGTTGGAATTTTGCAACATCGAGGAAACAGTTATAAAAAGTTGCACGAAGTTATGTTCTGAGCACTTCAAAAAGGATGACATAATTGTGCGAACTAAAGGCTCAATTGTCAAACGTAATGCGATTCCAAGCATTATATTAAAAAACATTTAAAAAAAAGAAGAATGCTGACACATATAATACAACTGAGGAAAACTTCCAGAGTGTGGCTGAAGATCCTTTAGTAAAAGGTAAAAATTACTACATTTATGTTTTTAAATAAAATAAATTGTGATTTATAAATTAATGTATCAATGTAGATGTCGACAATTTGGTGATCAGCGATGGAATAATCACCGAAGAAACAATAGTGATAGAAAGTTCTATTGAAAACAAAGGACTTGTACCTGCTATTTAAAATTTGTACATATTGTAAATTTTTTATTTGACAGTGGAATAGGCCTACTGGGGAAACCACTTAAAAAAAATTAATATAAATTCTGTAGGGAATAACACATTAGAACAACAGATTTTACGAGCAATAATAGTCGAAGATACAAAGGAACAAAATTTTAATGCCAATATTCCAAATAACAGTTCTCTCATATCAACACCTAAAATTCTGACTATAGTTACAACTCCAAAGCAACAAAATTTTATTGCCGATATTCCAAATAATAGTCCTGTCAGATCAACATCTGAAACTCTGACTATAGTTACAACTCCAAAGCAACAAAATTTTAATGCCGATATTCCAAATAAAAATTCTCTCAGATCAACACCTGAAACTGTGAATATAGTTACAATTAGTGGTAAGAATAAAATATTTTTTATTCTTACATTAATCCTATATTAGTCTAATTATTTTATATTAAAGTAAATGTTAATAATTATAAATGTAAATAATAATAAATTAATAAAATAAATATTAGGAAAAGTATGAAATTTATTAAGTATTAATAATTATTGAATGTATAAAATATTAATAAATAAAAATACATATATATAAAATAAATAGATATATTAATAAAATAAATAAGTAGTAATAACTATAAAAAAATAATATTTGGTTATGTAATAATAACTGTTTTTTTTTTCTTAAATGATTTATTGGTAAAAAATCGAACATCTGGATTAGGTGTGAAACGACGCTTAATTAGTGATGATGAATATGTAAGAAATATGATACATATTTTATATATACATATTATATATTTATTATATAATATAATTATATATAATATAACTACATTATATAATAAATATATGTATATATTTAACACATTTATTACATCTCTTATTACAAGATCATGTTTATTTTTGTTTGTCACGTTTATTATTGCAGGATCTTGAAACCATATTAAAAAAATCTGAAGGAGGCCAATTTGTGTTGGGTGTATACAGAAACGAAGGCAGATTAAAAAACGATTTAAGAAATAAGCTTGCAAAAATAATTGTCAGTAATGAGTTGTCACCTGATATAAACTACACTCTTAATAACAACAGAGTATCCTTCTTGAGCAAACATATAAAAAAATTGTTTCCTACTGAAGAAAAGGTTAATTCATTTTTGTATAATATAATAAAAAAATGATATAACAATATAATTAAGTTATAGTATACTTGCTAATCTTTTGTTTCTAATTATTTTGTTAATTTTATTTTGCAGAGTGTGCGGTATATAAAAAATGAGAAAGGTGAGTTACAAGGTAAAGGAAAAATTTTAACATGATACTACGCAACGCGAAGAAAATTTATCAAGGCAGGCTTGATCAATGTGAAGGCTTCGACTGCTGAAAATAATAGTAAACTTCGTTTAAGTAAGTTTTAGTGTTGTTAGAGATTAATTTAATAATATTTATATTATCTAATAAGAAAATGTTTTCAAGTAAAAAATATCATTTTTATTTAACGTTGCATTTGTCTATTTTTTTAGATGAGTTAAATGACGATGACGTTGACGGATATGAAGAATATTTATTATGGTTGAAAAATAATTCTAATCCATGGCACAAAGTTAGTGACTACTGGTCTTTGACTTCTAAAAAACGACTTAAAAATTTTGCATCAAGTAATCAATCTTGTCATGAATATATGGATCAGTTTCCAGCTTTCTCTGATCCATTAGGCTATCTGTTAGTGAGTACATCATATTATTTTAATATAAAGATGTTATTTACTATTATAAATATATATTGTATTTTCTGTTTGTATGTATGTGTATGTATAATGTACGCGCACACGCGTATGCGTTGTACAGATACATAAATAATATATAATATAAATAAATTTGTTTTTTTTTAAGCTGGAACAAGATTTTGAAATATTATGTCCGGAATGCAATTTAAAATTTTATGTTGCTTGGCCAAAACTATCTGATTTTATATGTAAAAAACTAAGTGCCAAAGTCAAAAGTCGTTTGAATCATGTCTTTACACCAAGTAAGATATTTAATTATGTCTAATTTATTGATGTGATTATACCAATAAAGTGATTATATCAATTTATTCTTTATATTTTTAATACATCTATTCTTATTTCAACAGATGGTATCAAAGCTGCAACTCTCTCTTTGATGCCTCATTTGTTTCCTGTGATTACAGTAAAAAAAGGAAAACCAAAAGATTGGAGACCTTCTAGAGAAGAATGTGAAAAAGCATTTCTTCTACATGTAAAGGTGAATTAAATTGACTTTCACTTTTATCTCTCTATCTTCCATATACGTTATATTTTTAATAATAAAAAATAAATATTTATATTATTAAAATAAAACTACTTTACTTACTTATATTATATTGTATTCTATTGTACTCTACTTACTTTTATTATATTATATTGATAATATCTTTATTTCTGTTAGACAATTGCAGATTTGAAAACAAAATAAATATCCTCCCGAAGTAGGACAGCTCTTCATGTTTCTACAGAGAGCTATATATAATATTGAAACTGTGTGGGATAAGCAAAAAAACTCTCAACTTACTACTAGTGTTCTTGCTGCAATTCAAGAATACAAATCACTTCAATTATAATTAAATAGAACTCATAATTAAGTGGTCCAGATAGCATCATGCCTACATGCTTTTTATGTAAAGAGACAGAAACCTCTGTCAACGGTCTGTTGACACATTTTAGCATAATACATTATGCTAGTTCATTTACAATTTTTAAATGTGGTGAAACTGGATGCCATCGAATATGGTCATCGTGTAATTTTTTACGAAAACATTTACTTGGATCTTGTCATAATTTTCCTGCTTGGTCTCTTTTAAACAACCCTCTTCCTAAGCATATTAAATTGAATAAAAAACAAAATTGTAATGAACTTATTGACGAAAGTATAACGACTAACTCTGATGTGTCATTAGAAGAAGTTTCTGTTAATAAACAATTAACTCTTACCGAATTTAAGTGTCTTATAACAGATCACAGTAATGCTTTTGTTGCAAAATTATATAATAAACCTTCAATTCCGCGAAATCATATTCAGTCTATTATTGAAGACAGTACATTTCTCATATAAATAGTCATGTTTCCATTTTAAAAAAAAAAGTTGTTTCAACTTTAAGTACTGCATTTGATTCTGATGATAAAATAGTGACAGATATTATATCTATGTTTGATTGTCTAGAAAATCCATTCGATCATCTTACAACTGATTGTGAGTATCAACGCTTAGCATATTTTAAATTGTCTGGTAATTATATAGCTCTTGTTCAGTATCTTATAGGCAAAAGAAGAGTACGTAAAAATACTGGATTATTTATTGCTGAAAAAATTAAAGACGTTTATGGTTATTTCATACCTTTGAGACAAGTATTACAGAAATTTTTTGAACTGCCTGTAGAATGCGGGCATGTGCCCTCCACGTGCGTCTCACGGAAAGATTGCTTCGCAAGAACGTGGTCGAGAAAACTGTTTTTCCTCTCACTTTATTTAATGAAAAAGCCACAGTCAGCCGATTCCGCTGATACAGTTCACGAAACGCGTAACAGATTTTTTGTATAACGCACGTACGAAAAATATCGAACTCGCCGCGATGTTACGCCTTGAGTCTCTCAGAGTTATCTAAGGGGGCAAGCGCGCGCGAGGGGGAACAAGATCGGACCGACACGCAGCGCACGCGAATAGCGTGCGATTGATACCGAGCGCGGCCGAACGACCGCGAGCCGAGCGTCTCGACGCACGTCGCGGACGCGTGTTTTCGTCGAGAGAGAGACAGCACACAACATGCGACACACTTAGTGCACCAAACACTGCCTCATACTTTTACTGCTACAATGTATTATATTAATTCACTTAAAGAATCGGATAGTATAAAGAATTTTATTCAATCTAAACTTTGGCATGAAAAGAAAAAAAGTTTTGGAAATAATGCTATTGTCCTACCACTTTTTCCACTTCTTGTTTATTACGATAATTGGCAAACAAATAATCCATTAGGATCTTATTTTGCTTCTATTGGAGAAGTATATTGTTTTTGCCCCTGTTTGCCACCTGAGTGTGTATCTCGTTTAGAGAATTTTTTCTTAACCTTTTTGTTTCAGTCTCAGGATCGCAAAGAATTTGGAAACAAACATTTGCACCTTTAATTGAAGAACTTAATTTTTTAGAACAGAATGGAATTACAATTACTGTAAATGGTGATATTTATAAAATCTACTTTGTATTAGGTTTGCTATTTGGCAACAATTGAGGAATCCATGCCATGTGTGGATTTATTCAAAGTTTTCGAGCTAACTATGCATGCAGATTTTGTAAATTACATCGTACTATTTATCAAACTACCACTCTTGAAGACGAATCTGTTCTAAGAACACGTACATCTTATGCAATTGATGTAGCTTTAGATAACAGTTCAGTTACTGGAATTACCGAAGAATGTGTCTTCAATGCAGTCAATTCATTTCATGTAATAGACAAAGCTTATGTTGACATTATGCATGATGTTATGGAAAGTATTGCTCACTATGATATGATACCAATAATAAGTCATTTTATTGAAATAGGTGATTTTAATTCGTCTGATCTTAATTACAATGTGCAAATGTTTGATTATGGCCCTATTGCGCAAAACAAGCCACCTTCTATTGCTAATGATTTTGCAACAAAAACCAAACTTAAAATGACAGCATCAGAGATGTTAATCTTTTGTAGACTTTTTGGAATAATTATAGGGCATCGTGTAAAATCATATAACGATGAATTTTGGAAATTGTATTTGCTATTAAAAGAAATTATTGAAGTTTTGCACAGCAGATCAGTGTCAGAGGAATCTGTTTCTGCATTTAAAATATTAGTTTTGGAACACCATAATTAGTACATGAAATGTACAAACCAACATTTAAAACCAAAACATCACAATCTTATTCATTATGCGCGTGTTATGATGCTATCTGGACCACTTATTTCATTATCTGTGATGAGACTTGAGAGTTTTCATAAAAATCTTAAGAAACCAACATTTCTAATGTTGTAATGTCAAGAAAAAATATACTGCTCTTTCCATTGCTACTCGGCATCAGCTTTCGTTTTGTTATAAACTTATGGCTCAGGAAAGTATTATTCCAAACATTCACAGATACACAGAAAAAAAAAATTCTTGATTTGAAAATATCTTTAGTTTCAACGTTGGAAAAGTTGGAAATCTTGAAATAAAATTATATTGCGTTAAACGAAGAAAATTTTCTTGAATGAAGTCATTATATAGTTCAACCAAGAAAATAAATGTTGAAATAAAAAGTTGATATTCTTATAAGAAGATGTAGATTGTTTTATATATACGCAAGATTACTATAGAAAAAAATACAAGCAACATAAGCTTTATTTTACATGTCTACTTTGCTCATTTTTTCGCTACTGTTTTGAGTCTTAGAGTTAATGAAGCACCCCGAACGTAGAGGCGAGGGACTGCAATATTACGTATATGCGTATGTAGTTGCATGTGCGCGTATATATGTGTGTATGTGTATGCTCGAGTGTATCCATGTAAACGTGTAAAATAAAGCTTATGTTACTTATATTTTTTCGTAATAGTTATAAGCACTTACTTTTTCTTCCAGCCCCTTCTTCACACACACATACACACACGTGCATATAAAAAACACAGATACATTTATAAATATATCAAATACTATAATATACATCGGCTAAGTGCATGTCATGTATAATTCTTCTCGATTTAACAAAAAAGATCAATTTAGAACATCACTCAAATAATGTTAAAATTCCACACTTTAGATGGCTGTAGCTCAAAAACTGTCCATTATTTAACTTTCAGCCTATTACATGTTTTTTCGGGAGGTTATAAGCTACAACATATGTGAAAACCAGACAATTTAACCGAGGGCCAAAATCCCCGTGTTTTGTGCGGGGTCTTTTAAATTTATTTATTCTTAACAGATTTCCGACAGAAAAAAGATATCGTAAAAAATGGTTGGCATTTTGCGACATCGATGAAACAGTGGTAAAAAGTTGCACTAAGTTATGTTCTGACCACTTCAGAAAGGATGACATAATTCGGAGAACTAGGGGCTCAATCGTCAAGCGTAATGCGATTCCAAGCATTGTTAAAAAAAAAAAGAAAAATGTTGACATACATAATAATACAACTGAGGAGAACTTGCAGAGTGTGGCTGAAGATCCTGTAGTAAAAGGTAAAAATTACTACATTTATGTCTTTAATTAAAATAAATTATTAATTAATTAATTAATTAATTTAACAATGTAGATGTCGACAATTTGGTGATCAGCGATGGAATAATCACCAAAGAAACAATAGTGATAGAAAGTTCTATTGAAATGTAGACAAAGAACTTGCTCCTGCTATTTAAAATTTGTACATATTGTAAATTTTTTATTTGACAGTGGAATAGGCCTAGAGAACGCCAACGCAAATGAATAGAAAAATGTGAAAATACTTTAGTGAATTAAACAACTTTAATGTAAAGTGCGAAATTTGTAGTATTTATAAAGATAAATATTATAAAGATATATGTTGTAAATTTTTGTAAGAGCACACTTATATATATTATGTTCACAAAATATTTAATAAAGAAAAGAACTAACACGAAAAAATCACACAAACTTAGTATTGCGATGTTTTTCAACAAAAAACGGATTAAGAAGGTTGGCGCGTTTAATGAAATATAAGACAAGTCTATAATAAATACATAATACGAAAGTTTAATTATATCAACAATATGTGAAAAATTTTCATTGACTTTACAAGTTTTAAAAGTTACAGAAATTATATATACATATCCACTGTAAAAAAAAAAAAGACACTTCGGAGAGTACTGCACTAGTCATAACCAATTTAAAAACGCACTTAAGAATGCACGGTATAAAAAATATAAATAGGTCGGTACCGTATGACCTACGTCATTATTATACAAAGATTCGCGACGTTGATAAAGCAACATGCAATTTATGTGACAAAACACTTGCTTTAGACAGTGCAAAAAAGCACTTAAATAACGTACATCCAGGATGGGAAAAACAGAATCAACATGCGTAAGTACACATTTAGAAACTTTTTAAAATACCAACAGTTATAAAATTAATGTAATAATATAAAGATCAATATCTAAAGAAGATTGAGAGAAAAAGGCTTTTGTCAGGGCATTTATAATAGTTATTTGTTTTCCGATCATAAATGTACACATTTAATCGTATTAAATTAATAATAATCTTTCAATTATTTCGCACATACTTTGAACAAGTTTAAATCGTTCATATTCGCACTTTTCTATCTATGACACACGTATACATTTCAAAAATCTAGATTAGGCATTTGATTGACAATAGTATTGCCAAACTCGAGTCAAATAGATAAAATGTTTAGTTTTTGTATGTATTCCAATTAAATAAACTTATTTAAACAAAATCTATAACAACAACTCAAATCTACCACTTATTTTTTATATAGATAATTAATAGTAAATAAAGATTTCTATCAACAATCAACAGTTCTATATAATATTTAAATATACGCTGTTAATCTTTGCAAATGTATAATGATATTGATGCTTTAGTTGCTATCGTTGAGATTATGATTGTATGATATAATTCCAACCTGATTTATTTTAACTTATTATTCTACAATTTTTCGCAAAAACATTCAGTCCCTTTCGACCGCATTGATGTGTGACTGTATTTGAGTTATGTCTGTACACGTTCTGACATCAAGACAGCTTCATTTATAAACTATATACATATAATAAGAAATCATAAATCTATTTAAGATGTTTATTTTAAAATTAATATTACAAAAATTCGAGATATGAAACAATCTCTATAACTTTCTTTCTCTATCTCCAATCCTCCTTCACACATAAATTTTTACTTCATTTCAAATCACTGTCTACAAGAATATAATAACATCATATAATGCATTCAATTGTGATATTTAAAAATAATTATTTTTTTCTATTTTTATTTACATCAGGTTTCAACCTAGTACTGCTAATCAAGAAGAGCAGGATTTGCACGTTTAGTCACGTGAAACAAACGAGGAAGCAGGCGCACCTGAGTAATTATTTTTTTTTTGTTTATATCACACAATGCAGTGCCATCGTAATTAAGATGCCTATTGCATATTTTATTTTTAATCATGCCATATGTAAATTTACAGAAATGTTTTTAGTTTTCCAGAATCTCTTGCAGAATCTTTTGGTCCTATCATACCAGACAGCTATTTTGAAATAGCCAAGTATGAAGAGCTGCCTGAAGAAGAAGAAAAACAAAAAGACGTTGCTGGTAATTAATTATTTGATTTGATTTTTTCATTATGTAATTTTTCCTAAACTTTATTATAAAACAACCAATTCTTTTTGTTTAATCATTCCATATATGAATGCAGATTAACTACTTTAAAATCAATAAACAGCAATGTTGCGGATTCTGATGGAATTTTATCAACGCGTTCCAACTCACATAAACCAAAGAAAGACGAAATAAACGATAATGACGAGTAATTATTCACCTTGCATATGTGACACCCGAGTGTGAATGCCGCGTAATTTATTTATTATTCTGTGCGTTGAGTGGCCACGTAGGCCACTCAAGTATATTGTACATACCCGATGTCTTGCCCACAACATGCGTCTATATTTATTTATTTTTTATTTATCTGTGTGGGCCTACATGTTCCGAGTGTGAATGCCGCGAAAACTTTATTGTATTTTATGCGAGTGTGAATGTGCCGCGTGATATTTTTGACAAGACTGCGTTCCATCCAATTAGCGTCCCATCCGCTGCCGGGAAAGATCCCGGCGAAATCGCCGCGCGACCGAGGAACCATTAAGCGCCCTGCGGGAGCTTCACGCTCTATTATAATATTCTATTATAATAAAAAATCATAAATCTACTTAAGATGTTTATTTTAAAATTAATATTACAAAAATTTAAGATATGAAACAATCTTTATAACTTTCTCTTTCTATCTCCAACCCTCCTTCACACATAAATTTTTACTCCATTTCAAATCACTGACTACAAGAATATAATAACATCATATAATGCATACAATTGTAATATTTAAAAATAATTTTTTTCTATTTTCTATTTTTATTTACATCAGGTTTCAACCTAGCACTTCTAATCAAGATCCGGATTTGCACGTTCAGTCACGTGAGCCAACAAACGACGAAGCAGGCGCATCTAATAAGTAATTATTTGTTTTGTTTATATCACACAATGCAGTGTTATCTGACTAATTAAATTTTAACTTTTCTACTCAAAAATAATTTACAACTGTGATATTTTTAAAAATTACTCTCTCTTACATTTTTGTTTTGAATATTTTAAATAATTATTTTAACTTATCTACTTTTCAATTACCTCACAAAAGTAATATTTTTGTTCATCAATTTAGTAATATACAAGACTATAACACTTTAAATGCTATCGTAATTAAGATGCCTATTGCATATTTTATTTTTAATCATGCCATACGTGAATTTACAGAAATATTTTTAGTATTCCAGAATCTCTTGCAAATTTTGGTCCTATCATACCAGACAACAATTTTGAAATAGCTAGGTATGAAGAGCTGCAGGGATCGCCTGAAAAAGAAGAAAAACAAAAAGACGTTGCTGGTAAGTAATTATTTGATCTGATTTTTTCATTATGTGATTTTTTCTAAACTTTATTATAAAATAACCAATTTTTTTTGTTTAATCATTCCATATATGAATGCAGATTAACTACTTTGAACACTACACAAGAAATGGACACTAATGACAAGAATTATTCACTCGCCTTTCATATTTGACACAACAAGAAAGAAACAATATATTATAAGTTCAATATGTATTGACTTTTTGCGCAAAACTTATCGTTTATTTTGTGTAAAATTTATACGACGTTAGTTTATACCTGTCCATTTTTTGGTAAAAGGTTTATACTTGCCGATTTTTCTTTTTATATTTTAAATGGTTAATGAGCAAATTTTTATAAATCTTTATAAATTTTTATAAATAAGTAGAATATAGAAAATACTTTGATAATGACAATGTTCTTTCACATATTTATAATTTTTCATACTCATTTAATACTAATGGCGTTCCTATAGGTAAATCTTGTAGAAAAACAATATGGCCTGTTTATATTACGATAAATGAATTGCCACCAAAGGAAAGAAATAAAAAAGAACGAGAAGAAAAAGCCAGGACAGATTGAAGTTAGAGGCAGTGACGGGCATTTCGCGCAATTAACCAAACTAAAGTTATTAAAGTATCATTTTATTCAAATCAAAGAGTGTCGTTAATTCCATCTCACCTCCCCGTGGATTGAAGGAACCCCGGTGTTCCAATAAGGGGCATAACATTTCTATATAAGTAATTGTCTACAGTTGTACTTTATGACCATGTTGGAACATTCCATAAACACAAGGATGTCTTTTGAGTACCACATGACGAGCCAATTCTGACAATTAGAAATTGCTCTCTAATTTAATGATTATTATTTATTTATTGTATTACACAACGCTACGTTCCTAATTTTTAGACTGCACTTGAGAAAGGATCAAATTTCGAGCCAAAACGTAATGCACATTATTTATACTTTTACTAATTTGTCGAGAATAAAGAAAATATTATGGTTTTTTAATACTGGCGGAGGAAGTTGTTTTTTTATATATTACATAATGTCATTATCCATTGAATACTAAGAACCCCACTGCAGGAAAGAACGAATCCCGGATCTTCCGGATTGTCTCCCGACAACGATCATTTCGGCAGTGAAACACAACAACGACAATCACCGTTCTTCATAAATGCAAATTGTGCAATTTTTCAATATAATTCGCGGGAGGAAATATTCTTCCATTATTAGGAGAGATACATCTTTTTCTCCCATAATGAAAATAATATATATCCATTATCAAGATATATCTGTCTTGTTAAAAAAATTAATACAAACATAGAATAATTCTCAAGAAAAAGTGGCTACAAAAGAATATATTTAATAACTGATTTTCCGGCCAGATTTACAATGCCGGAGATGGTTTTTATAAACAAAAAATAAAAGTTCAAAAATAAAGTATAAGGTTTGTAATCGTATTCTTTGACGAAGACAAAATATAAATTTTTCATTTTTTAAAATATTTTTTTTCTTTTAAACCTTTTTTTCTTTTTTCTTTTTTCTACTTTCCATTTTTCTTTATTTAAAAAAAAATTATTATATCCATGTTTACTTTATTACTGCCTTTTCGTCAGTCAGATGGAATTATCATTGGTAGCGTCAATGGGAGAATATTTATTGAAAAGGATAAGATCTTTCTTATAACATATTAAATCTCGCGACTCGATTTTTATAGCTGTCATCGCTGAGTCATGCCGAAACCACTGCTTTCGGGAATCCGAGTTAAATTGATTAAATAAAATCTGAGATTAATTCTGGTTCTGCAACGGGGACCTCTAATTTTCAACGGAAATATTACCAAATCAACGAGAAACAATTCCCGTCAATAAGGATAAAATCATATATGCATATATCATTACTCATTGAATACTAATAAGAACCCCACTGCAGGAAGGAACGAATCCCGGATCTTTCGGATTGTCTCTCGACAGCGGTCATTTTGGCAGTGAAACAACGACAATCACCATTCTTCATGAAAGCAAATTATGCAGTTTTTCAATATATATTCGCGAAAAGAAATATTCATCCATTATTAGAAGAGATACATCTTTTTCTCCCGTAATGAAGATATATATCCATTATCAAGATATACATCTATTTTGCTAAAAAATAAATACAAACACGGATAAAATAATTCTTAAGAAAAAGTAGCTACAGAAAATATCTTTAATAAAACGATTTAATAATTGAGAATTTCCATACAAGAGAAATGTAAATCGACTTACATCTCTATTTTCTTTTGTTGCAAAAAAGAAGATCAGTAAACCTTCAAGTTAATACCTTATAAATTTGATTGACAGCGAAAAATGCGTTAAAAAAGCTTGCCAAAAGCGTTTTTCAATTTTTGTAGCTTGACTCTCAGTTTCTTTGAGCAGTGCCTTTGAGCGAACCCTCAGTGCCTTTAAGCAGTGAACAAACATCAGCAAGATAGCGGCCGCCATAAATAACGACGATTATGATTCTCCATACGATTAAGAAACAGTACATAATCAAGATTAAGATCTCACGGAATGCTATTACAATAGCAAATGGTGCTGAGATCATTATGGATTTGGAGAAACTTCTACTTAAAGTAGTTCGGCGCGACAAGCGCACGAAGATCTCCAAGGCTGTGCAGTTGAAATATTCCTCCAACAGCATTCAAGTATGGCAGGATTACAATGGTCTACTGCTTAAAGCATATCCTCTGAATGCTAAAAAGCTATTTCAGAGTTGGGACACTGTAAACTGGAGCCAAATACAATATCAAAAAAGAAACAGAAAGATGTAAGAAGTGTCTTACATTCTTGCGATATATGTCTCCAAAAAAAGAAAAATGCTTTTTTACATGGACTTGACGGAAGAAGCCCAGAAAGATGTTAATACAAACGCCAATGACAACTCTGATCTTGATATTTAAATAATATTTATATTGTAATTACTTTTTGTAATAAATTTTTATTTTAAAGTGACATAAATAATATGATTTGTATCCATTTTTTTCCCCAAAACTACTGTTGCTATAGGATGTGAATTTTTGCAATATATTAAAATAGTTTTATTTATTGCAAAAATTTATAAGTTTTAGAAAAAAAAACGAAACAAATTTTATAGCATGCTTTTATTTTAGTAATTTGACAGTTAATATTAAAGAGTTATTTTATTATCCTCAAAAGGAGTTTTCCTGATTTACATCCCTCTTGTATGAAAGCTCTCAATTGATTCTAAACTAATAGGATTTACAAGACTCAAAGTGGATGTTTTTTTTATCAAAAACCAACAATTAAAAAATAAAATATATCCGTTTGTAACCACATTCTTTATTAAAAATAAACGTATTTTTTTTTAATATTTTTACTTTTTCTTTTTTTCTTCTAAACTTCCTTTCTATTTTCCGTCTTTCTTTATTTAAAAAAAAAATTATTATTTATTATATCCATGTTTACTATACTATTACGGTCTTTTCATCAATGAGATGAAACTACTATTGATAGCATCAATGGGAGAATATTTATCGAAAAGAATATGATCTATTCTTATAAAAGAAAAGTACGTATAAAATCTCGTGACTCGACTTTTATAGCTGTCGTCGCCGAATCATGCCGAAACCACTGCTTTCAAGAATCCGAATTTAAATTCAATAAAACCTGGGATTAATTCTGGCTCTGCAACGGGGACCTCTAATTTTTAACGGAAATATATATATTATACCAGTTTTGTTGTGCCACACGAGGATCAGATCGGTCGTAACGGCACTGGGGTCCGTCAATCCGCGAGGAAAGGACAACACTCCAAATTTCTTTTTAATACTTTTTAATAAAGACACTTTAATGGATACATTTGTCTTGGTTACTTCGAATACCCTGACTTCCGGAAAAAGTCGCGAGTAATACACGCACGGACTCGCCAGCCTGGAGCTGCCCGAGCAACCAAGCAGCCAAGCAGCACAGCAGACAACGACCGAGAAAGCTGACATGCGAAGCGCTGCGTTAATGTAAAGCCAATTTGAAATTGCGAGCGCCGAAAATAAAATTCGCGAGAGACGGAAATAAAATAGCGAGCGCCGATAAATGTCGAACGGCGAACTGTACCGATATCGGATATATGTACACCCGCGGATATGGACCAACAAATCAAAATCAAAGATAAGCGAAAGTTTGCAAAGTACAAACTCTTCTTTAAGCCTGAGACAACCCGCATCTGAACATATGATTACAAAAGCGGATGCTAGGACACCATCGGGAGGAGACATAGGGCTCTACCAGAAGAAAGACGACGATGAGGATCCAGTCAGACCAAAGGCAAGGAAAAGACCACGTCACATGCCTCAACCTACTCAAAACAAGGAGATTACAAAATTCTCAGTAATTAATTTTCAATTACTTCTTCTATATTCCTCCCTTTCGTTCATGCGGTCCTCCATTTCGTCCATTCGTTAGTTAACGTGAGAAATAGAAAAAGAAAAAAAAATATATATATATCAAATTCAATGTATATTACGTTTTTCTATTAGTACCCGTATATTCAAAAAGGAAATGTAATATGTGAAGCATATATTCAAAAAGGAAATGTAATATGTGAAACAAGCAACTTATTTAGTCAGTTTTTTAAATTGACAATCAAAAATCAGTCGAACAAATATGTCGAGCCAAAAAGATAAGGAAGAGAATGTAATGGAAGTGGAGAAAATGAGCAATAAAAAGAAGAAAGAAGAACAAAAAAGACGAAGAAAAAAGAATTAAACTTAAATAGGGAAAGGTTTGTACACTATTGCTTTATTTTTAGATTTGCACTCTTAAAGAAACTATCTTAGAATATCTTGTCAATTCTCAAATGACAGGTAATTAATATTCAAATTAATTATCTTGACGAATAATTAGAAGACTGGAAAGAAATCGAAAAAAGCAAGAAAAAGAAATGGAAATGGAACAAGAACGTAGAAGAGAAACTGAGCGAAAGCAGAGAAGAGAGGAGGAAGAAAATGGAGAGAAAGAAAGTGAAAAAGAAATAAGTTTAGAAGAAGAAGAGGACAAGGAAGATAATAATCAAGGAAAAAGAAGAGGAGAAAAAAACCTAAAGAAAAGGAATAAAAGGTATGTAATATTAATATATAACGTAACTAGGTACAAAAAATTATAAACAAAATTATAATCCCCGTTTATAACAATTTCCTTTTTTCATTTTTCCTTGACTTTCTCGTCTTCTTCTCTTTTTTCATTATTTTTTACTCTTTATATTTTTGGAATAGCTATTACTCGTCAAGAGCGCGGTTAATGAGAAGCAGAGGGAATTGGAGAGGTACAAAATGGAAAAGAGGAGGAGGATGGAGAGAAGGTGAATGGAGAAGAGGCGAATGGAGAAGAGAAAACTGGAGAGAAGGAGAATGGCGAGGAAGAGGATATAGAGGAAGATGGATAGGAGGAGGCTGGAGAAGATTTAATACAAGCCCTGTTTATATTTTTAATAATTAAAATTTATTTTTTATTATTTATTATTGTGTTATTATATTTAATATTGTATTACAAATAATTTATTGTTATATTCAAAATGTAATGTTTTAAAATAATAAAATGTGCGTTAAATGTGTTTTAAAATAATAAAAGTTTCTATTTTATATATTTTCCTTTTCTTTTTATATACTTTTTATAAAATTTTTTTAAAGTAGTTATTTTTTAATTAAATAAAGATTAAAGATTGTGATAAGCACTCAAGTCAACTTTAACCCTTATAGACTATACCTCAAGTCTCAACCGCTTACGACTTTTTAAAGAATAATGTTTTTGGAAATTTAGTATTAATTATTGGCAACTTTTTCTAATTCTGTTATATTCTTCAGTATTTTCCACCCCTATTTCATATATAAAAAATTTGGTTGATTAGACCAAACTTTATCAGGGTTCTATGTACGTACGAATTCTCCGAAATTTCAAACGTCTGTAACTCCAGAACTAATCAACCAAATCTTAATTAATTATATATGAAATAGGGGTAGAAAAAACTAAAAAATATAATAGAATTGGAAATAAAACGCTATCTAAAATATTGAGAAAGCTATAGCGTAAAACACACTTTAAAAAATAGATGCGTGTACAGATACACACACACACACAGCGGATGACCTCGACTTACGGGACACCCTGTATATTCAATTCAATATATGCGACTTTATACTCTGCATGGCGTATAACACGGTCAATGATAGTCGAACGACACTTTTGTCAAAATATCATCGAGTTGTCTTTCGACTTTTTAGTCGATATCAAGTTGATAAGTATGCGTGCTCTTATAATAATAACTCTAAGCTTTTTAATGATCGACTAAACTGTCAATTGATAGAAAGTCGATAGTACGCGTTTAGCGTTAATTATTGCGTGTAAAACATTCTAAAGCATATTATAATCTCTATGTTGTCTTAAACATATATTTGCAAAGTAGGTATAAGATATAGAAGATACACGCGCAGTGTATGCTGTGAAATAATAAAACTCAAATGGTAAATCGTATAATATCTTTTTGCACCTCAAAAAAGCCAATTAATTCTCCTTAACAAAATTTATTAGGTGAGATGTGGGTAAAACGGCTGTAATAAATGATCTTACTTCCGATGGAAACCATATTCAGATTCAAAATATCGTCGAGTGTTAAGCAATATTAGTGTAATATTAATTGAATGAATTCAATATGTACATAAGCAGCCTTTAAAGTTTCAATTCAGTAACAGACAAAAAATTGTAGGTTGCATTTTGGCCGTTTTACTTACATCCCACGGCTATAGCGCCATTTTTTACCGTTGCGGTATATAAAACTACAGAAAGATAAACTTACTTTAAAATTTAAAGGCATGCATATAGTCAGTAGGCAAATAAGTAATTTTTATTTGCATGAGTTACAAATAAAGTACGGTATGCATTTTAGGAAGCACGCGAGACGAACATTTACGTGGGTAAAAATGGTTTGCCATTGTTGCATTTGTAAAACAGAACAAGGACAAGAAGAAAATGTCACTACATAAGTAACTATATGTAAAATTTTTAATTTTACAAAAGTTTATAGGTTAAACTATAACTATTTTTAACTAACTTTTTTAAATTTTATTCATTATTTTTAAGATTTCCAAAAAATGAAGAGAACAGAGGAAGATGGATTTCATTTATTGGGCGATAAATTCAAAAAGTGCGTGTGTTTGTTCCAAGCATTTTAAAGAAACGGATTTTTTTTATCAAACATATGGACAAGAATTTAGGAGATATTTAAAACCAGGAACTTGTCCAACAATATTATCTCCACAAAATACTGAGTATGTTTTATATGAGTACATTATTTAAAAAATATTTTAAATAACAATTTCATTTCTATTTTTAATCATACCATTTTATTGCAGACCAAACGCTTCAACTTCAACTTGCAATCCGGAATCCTCTGATCAAAGTAAAAATTCACCTTCTCAATCAGGTGAACCCACGGAAGAAAACCATGATGATTCGTTTCGCTCAGATTGTTTAATGTAATGAGATATCCCCTAAGTTAAATATTTACTTTTCTCAAAAAAAATTTTGTTGATTTAACAAAACCGGATGATTGTATGTTGCCAAGCGGATGATTTGATTGGCTTAACAAAATATTTGTACAAAATATTTTTTTGTTTTGTTTTTTTTAACTATTTTGTTTGTGGACTATATTGATTTGTTCTTTTTAACTAAATATTTTATACTATCAATTATACATAATATAACATTAACTAAATATTTCTTTAAATAAATATACTATTTTTAAAAACGTTAATGTTCTTGATTCAATAAAATTATTTTATTGAGTTAACAAAATTGATCATTAACTTTAAAAAAATGATTTTGTATGATACCATTATTGATACCATATTGCGTATGATACCATATTGCGAACACATTCGTTGTCAAGTTGTTTGAATAAATATACACCTATTAATAGCTCGTAATTTGGCCGTTTTCTATTGTATAACCATTTTCAGAATTCAATTATTTTATTTGTTCAAATAATAGACGTGTACTTAATTTAATAAAATAAATAATTGGATCAATAAATTGAAAAATCAACAAAATTGTTTTGTTGATTTAATAAAACCGATTGATTGTATGTTGCCAAGCAAATTTGTTTTGTTGATTCAACAAAATTTTTCCCTCAGTGCCCTAAGTTAAATATTTACTTTTCTGCGCATGAATAATTTGCAACAGTAATATTTTATTAATTTTTTTTAATTACACATTTTAATGCAGACCAGCAAGCACTTCAACTGGTAATATTATGGATTATGGATCCATGTACCAATAATCAAGAACAAAATAATTTACCCATTACCATTGAATCACTTGCACAAACCTCAGAAGAGGAAGTCGCACTTGATGAGTAATTATTCATCTTATTTATATTATACAATGTAATAATACATTATTAGTAAAACTTTAACTTTTCTGCATGCGGATAATTTACAACTGTGATGTTTTAAGAAATTAGTTTTCCGTTTCTATTTTTAATCGTCGTGCATACAACATGGCGGAGTAATTTTCAAACATTTTAAACGAACACTCGCGGACACTGGAGCATATGACGCGTTTTAATCAGAGAAGCTTGGAGAATCAGTTGATTTCATTCATGAATCACGTACGTATGATGCAGATACACGTTGTAATGTAACATGTTACATGTGTAATTATATTACATATTTTATACAATAATATAAATATTTAATATATAATCACTACATATTTTTTATAATAATATATTTTACATCCGTTTTACTCGTAAAATATGAAATAATTATTACATATGTTATGATAATGGAATGTTATCCGTTGATGGGTTGGCGATAAATCGTGTAATAGTTTTTTGTTCCAACAAATAAGTCTCGAGTTCCATATAGCAGCATTATAATCGCTGAAATATTTACGTTACAACTAGTACATATAATTAGATATAAAAAATGGCCCGATATAATTGTATACAATTACATGTAACCACATACAATTATATATAACCATTAATAATAATTATATAATTATATGTATAATTATATATAATTATATACAATTCTATACAATTATATCGGGCCATTTTTTATATCTAATTATATCTAATGTCGATTTTATATAATCATATGTGATTATATCTAATCTAATCATTTTTTCTCGGGAATTTTTCACTGTTTCATTTTGAAAAAAATCTATTCCAAAAATTGTACTTTTTAACCTAGGTTTTTATAAGAAATGACATATTGCACACCTTCAGAATGAAATAAGTGCAAGAAAAAATGCAAGTAATAAAGAAAATATTGAATCAGGTCTATTAACTAAATATTGTATTTATGCAGCATAATGTTCATCAAAGTGACTAAATTAATTTTCCTTATAACATAATTTATGTGCTTATATGCAATTAATTGTTTTTGTACAGTAGCTAAATATTTCATTCAGGTATGGCAATAATTATTCCACCTAATACAGATGAGTATTTTAAATAAATAGAAATATTTTTTATTTGATCCAATTTATTTATTTTAGTACGTATTTTCTTCAGCATTATCGCATATTTGAATTAACTATAAATTGCATTGTTAAGATAATAAGTTATGCAGTTCACTAAATTAAATGTGTCAACAGAAACATATTGTTCTTTTAAATTAGGTGAATCAGTTAATACTACTGATAGTATATTTTACTTAAACATCTAAATATTTCAAGTAAACAAATGATAATGAACTAAACGCGTTTAGTCAGTTTAACAATTTTTTTTCTCAGTGTGGTATAGCCAGATTAATTATTATGTAAATAAATAAATAAATTTTTATATAGACGCAGAAAATTTACACCTATATAATAGTTGGTCCTAAAATTACATTACAAAATTTTTTACAGTGTGGTTGAGACTTTTGAGACTCATCGAGCGAACCAGTTTAAAATGCCTTCGTATTGCATATTATGTCATAACTCACCCCGCAACGGAAATAAATCGGTCTCCTATTATAAGTAAGTAAATATATGTAATATTTTGTGTACATAATAGTTGCTTTCAATATACATCAAAACTCAGATAATTCTCACTTGTGACATCATAACTCAGTTAAATGCACATTCTTTTTGCATGCTGGCAAATAAGATTCAACCAAGTTTTTATTCTAGTAATATTAATAGATGGTTAATATGTCCGCTCCTGATAATATTATATTGAGATCTCAAAATTTCGGGTACTCGCAACTCGTGCGTTCGCGTAAATGAGTCACGGTGCGTCTCGCTCCGCGCGTACTTGGCGCGAGACACTACCGTGTCTCTTGATATGAATATTATATAAAATAATATTATTTCATCTTATAAAAATATTTTAAATTTTCGGGAATAAACTATCAAATAAATAAACTATTTTTAATTTAATAATTAAAAAATTTATAAATATTTAATAAATAATAGTTCTAAAATTAATGTTATGAATGGTTATAAATATTGTCTATTAATCAGTGTGAGAGATATGTAAGAACATGAAAAAAATTATAAATATTTCGTATTCCTCATATTTGTTACGGCTCGAGCATGTATAGCGCGATCATTGTGTCCAGTCATACCTACATCGTTAAGAACGATTAATTTATTGAAAGCGATCGTTAGATTCCGTCAATTCCCGGAACCTCAGGTGTTCAAAGGATATTATGTGAAGTGGACATATAACATCAACAGAGAATAATCCTATAATATTAGAAAATATTATATAAAAATATAAATATTCTAATAAAATTATTTTAATTTTTAAAAATATTAATACAACATTTTAAGAATACTGTGTGCTTACAGATTTCCGAAAAACGAGAAATTTCGCAAGAAATGGCTGGATTTCTGTGGAATTCCAGAAATGGTCTTAAAAACATCAACAAAATTATGCTCCGATCATTTTAAAGAAACAGAAATAATTCGAAGAGTTGAGCGATCGGTCACAAAACTAGATGCCCATACCTACAATTGCAAAAAAGAAAAAAAAGAAGACTCATAAAAAACTCAGGACAAAGTGGACACTATCGAAGATCTCACTACAAAAGGTAAAAATTACTACATTTATATGTCTTGAAATAAATTGTAATTGATAAATTAATTGATTATTATAGACGTTGAAAACCTAATTAACGACGGAATCATAACCGAGGATATAATCGTAATTGACGAAAGTTTGTTGATTGACAAAGGTCCAACTACAAGTTCGTAAATTTTTAACTTTTGACAGTGGAATAGCCCTACTGAGGAAAAATGGACCAAAAATGACTCGCTTTCTCCGATATTAAAAAAAAAGTTTTAAACACTTGCACAAAATTGTGTGCAAATCATTTTGAAAAGAATTTAATAATTAAAAGAGTTGGGCGCTCTGTTCTTATACCTAATGCCGTCTCTCAACGAAGATCCTACACTAAAAGGTAAAAATTACTACATTTACATGTCTCCAATTAAAATAAATTGTAATTGATAAATTAATTTATCAATGTAGATGTCGACAACATGGTAATCAGTGGATGGAATCATCACGGAGGATACAATAGTGATTGAAAATTTTATTGAGAACAAAGGACTTGTCGCTCCTGCTACTTAAAGTTTGGAAAAATTTGGCGTTTTGCAACATTGATGAAGCAGTTCTAAAAAGTTGTACTAAGTTATGTTCGAACCATTTTAAAAAGGATGACATAATTCAAAGAGCTCAATCGTTAAACGTAATGCGATTCCAAGCATTGTTAAGAAAAAAAAAAGAGGAATGCTGACATACATAATAATATAACTGAGGGAAACTTCCAGAGTGTGGCTGAAGATCCTGTAGTAAAAGGTAAAAATTACTACATTTATGTCTTTAATTACAATAAATTGTGATTAATAAATTAATTTATCAATGCAGATGTCGACAATTTGGTCATTAATGATGAAATAATCACAGAAGAAACTATTGTAATTGAAGACAAAGGACTTGCTCCAGCTATTTAATTTTATAATTGTACATATTGTAAATTTTTTATTTGACAGTGGAATAGGCCTACTGGGGAAACCACTTAAAAAAAAAACGCATCAACAATAGTACCTCAATGGTGCCGCTGTGATGTGAAAATTAAAAGACACGGAAGGTTTAGTGCATATGAAAGATGTACCGTGTATGGGAAAAGAATAAGTAATAGGACTGTTTATGATGAAACAGATGCATTAAAAAGAAGTAATGAGAACTTTAGAGCACAAAGTGATTCAGAACATCATATTGCGATCACACCATTACTCGGTATTATTCCAGAAGTTGATATGATTAAATCATTTGTGTTGGACGTAATGCATTTAGGATATATTGGTGTCATGAAAAAATTGTTAGTGGATTATTGGATGGAGGGTAATTTGATGGCAAGATTGAGTCGCATACAAAAAAAAGAGCTTTCAAGAAGACTTGATACTATTCGAAAATATATACCAATTGAATTCCAAAGAAAAATTGGTCCTTTAGTTAACTGTAGAAAGTGGAAAGCAATGGAATTTCGATTTTTGCAAATTGGAAGTTAGTAGAAATAAATTTTTTATTATTAAAATTAATAGTTTGTAAAAAAAAATTGCTACTTAAAAGTACAAAATAACTTATCTTACCTGAGTATAAAATACTCAGATAACTGAGTGACTCAGATCACTTGAGTGTAAATGGAAAGCAACTAATAAATTATGTGATAAAATTTAGTTCGTATTTTTGTATTTGTTTAAATTTTAAATTGTAAATTGATTTATTTTTAACAGATTTCCGAAAGATGAGGAATATTTAAAAAAATGGCTCGATTTCTGCGGCATTGAAAAAAAAATTCTAAACACTTGCACAAAGTTGTGTGCAAACCATTTTGAGGAAGATGTTATAATTAAAAGAGTTGGGCGGACTGTTCTCGCACCTAATGCCGTCCCGAGTATACTAAAAAAAAGGGAATTCTAACAACGAAGATCCTGCAGTAAAAGGTAAAAATTACTACATTTATATGTTTTATATGTTTTTAATTGAAATAAATTGTAATTAATAAATTAATTTATCAATGTAGATGACGACACGGTGATCTGTGATGGTATCATCACTGAGGACACGATAGTGATTGACAGTTCTATAGAAAACAAAGGAGCTCCTGCTACTTAAAATTTAAATTTTGTAAATATTTTATTTGACAGTGGAATAGGCCTACTGGGGAAACCACTTAAAAAAAAACGCATCAACAATAGTACCTCAACGGTGATGTGGAAATCTATTGGCATTGAACATATACTATAATGTTCCTTTCTAGTCGTTACATCGAATATTAAATTAACAGAGAATCGATGTAACGACTTAGTTTCTCCGTCAATTATTAAATTTCAACGACCAAGTTTATTTTTTCACACTAATAAAGGCTATATATAGGGCCGAAACGTCTGTATTTGTATTGTTTATAAAACAATTTTAGCACAAAGATCTTGCTTGCTCGCCAGCCCTCTTATTTAAAATTTGTATTGTATAAAACAAACATTATTAATTTATTATTTATATGTAAGCGGGCGATATGTTGCGTCTCACATTACCATTTTTTCAAATACATTAGAATTCATTTCGGGCATTATTTTTGCACATTACTTAATAAATACATCAAATTAATGAAGACGTGTGTTTCTCTTAATTGTACAAGAATGGAATTAGTGGTGTTACCGGTGGCGATAAACGAAAAGGATACGCACGATGACAGAAATGTAAGCGGGTTATCTTAATCGATGTAACGACTTAATTTATCCGTTAATACTCGATGTAACGACTTAGTTGCTTCGTCAATTATTGAATTTCAACGACTAAGTTTATTTTTTCACACTGATGAAGGCCATATTTAGGGAAGAAACTTCTGTATTTGTATTGTTTATAATATAATAATTTTAGCACGAAGACCTTGCTTGTTCGCCAGCCCTCTTATTTAAAATTTGTTTAATATTGTACATTTTTGTTTTTTATAAATTAAATAAACGCTAACGGCAAGCACCTTCATTAATGCGGTCTTTGAACTTTAATATTCATTTCTTATTGTTTTATTGTTGTGTGATTAAGGGATATTAGCGCGCGATTTCACGGTAAAGGATAGGATTTAATGTGCAAGTAAAGTGCGGATATAAAGAAGAAGAAAAGTCTGTTAATACTTGACGGAGAAACTAAGTCGTTACATCGATTCTCTGTTAATTTTATACTCGATGCAACGACTTAGTTTCTACGTCAATTATTGAATTTTAACTATCAAATCTCTTATTTAAAATTTGTTTTATATAAAGCAAACATTATTAACTTATTGTTTAAAAAATAGACAATGCGCCCCTATTTCAGTTAAATATGTTTTAAGACTGTAACCAGTTTAGGTTAAAGTATTTCCAGTTATATATGTTTTAAGACTGTGACTAGTTCAGGTTTAAGTATTCAGCGAGGGAGAGTTGACGTAGCGCTACGTCAATTGTCCCTATTTCATGTTCAAGTATTCTGCGAATGACAATTGACGTAGCCTTACGTCAACTCTCCCTCGCTGAATACTTAAACCTGAACTAGTCACAGTCTTAGATAACTGGAAATACTTTAACCTGAACTGGTTACAGTCTTAAAACATATTTAACTGAAATAGGGGCGCATTGTCTATTCCGCCCGTTCAACGATCCTCTGTCCGACATCGTTCGATAGAGAAATGTTAATTTTGCGATTGTTACTGTTCATTAGACGTAGTTCTACATGTTTGCGGCACTGTGCCTGTTTGATTTTTTCATTCATAAATTTTTTTTATAGAAATAAAACAATAAATATTTTTCTATATTTACTTTTTAATATTTAATAGTATCTAACATTTAAAACATAATTAAAGAATATTTTCCTTATTTGGACTTAGCTACTATAGCAACAAATTTTTGCTACAACAGACACATTCCATAATGTCTGTACATGGTAAGAAGTATTTAGGTACAGCTGCATTTTAGCTGCTTGTGCTAAATTACGCTTTCTATTTTAGCTAATAATTTTTTACGTTGCAGCTAATGACTTTTTCCTATAATAGCCAGAGTTTAGCCATGATACTAAGGTGGTAGCTCTTAGAGCTAAGTTTGATTCAGCTACTGAAATTTAGCTACTATTGCAAAGTCATATTTTTCCGTGTATCTGTCACAAACATTTTATTTAGCATCATACAGTTAGCTATCCTAGCTAATTGATATGTTTCACTAACATGTCAATATTTGTACGGAAATGAAAAGAATTGGTATGTGAGCTATACATTTAGGTATGGCACACAACAAGCGTTTGTTTCTATCGATCGAAATGTGCGCGCTTTATAAAAAAGAAGAACATCGGAAGAAGAAGACGGCTCGGTGGCGTGAGGCGCGCGTGGTTCTCGTCGATGCTACGAAGGACCGGTGATACATCACAGTGATACGTGCGTGCGGTACTGTGAAGGCATATCGTTGTGGCAGTTGTTCTATATTCTGTTATTGCTCGTATATAAATATAGTAATTACTGCTTATTACTCTTATTACGTACGCGTCTTCACATCTACGGTTCTTCGAGAATTTTCGAGAACATGGCGTCTAACGCAACGCGTTTATTGCTCGAGTGGAATTTCAGTGATGAGGTAATTGCAAATTTTACAAGTATGTAAGTTGCTTTATGGTGGATCATTGCTTTATTTATAATAATTATAGACTTATCAGCCCCTGCAGCCCGTAAAAAGCAGCGTGGCGACATATGTATACGGTGCAAACGTAGCCTTTCTAGATGCTTTCTGGTAAATCACTTTTTTCTAAACGCCAGGAAGACTTATATGTCTGCATCGTATATTGTTGCCACGCTGCCTCTTACGGCAGAGGCAGGTCTATCTATAAGTTATGATAATAATCGTAAGAATAATCTCGACAACCTCGATCCTTTTCTTTTACATAGCTGCAATGCTATTTCTCGCGTATTAATATTTTGCAAAATATATTTAATATACCAAAGCAATTGATGCATGTCTTTGTAGCTATTATAAGAAAGCTAGAAAAACAGAAATTCAAAAATCTTTGACTAAATTACAATTGTCTGTTAACATTGTGAAACAAGGCTCTGGAACAACAAATACTGGAAATGTTGGTCGAGCCTTTTTTCAACAAACCGAATGTGTAGCTGAATTAATTGTAGTAGATAAAGATTTATTAATGAGGATGCACGCTATTCTTCAAATTACATCGTGTGAACAAGAAATTGATTTGGTAAGATTCAAAGAGTACTGTATCAATACAGCAAAAAAATGTGCAGAGATTTATTCATGGTATAAAATGCCACCATCAGTACATAAAGTTTTAATCCATGGATGTGATATAATGAGGGCATTGAAAGCTCCTATGATTTGGTTCTCGGAAGAACCTCAAAAATCAAATAACAAAGTTTTCCAAAAAGCACGCTCCGAACATAGTAGAATGTAGGGGAGAGTGGAGCTGGTTGGCCGCTTTTTCATTCTGGGATTTTTTATATTTTCCAGGTGCTTTGAAAAAAAAAAATTGAATTGACCATTTCGAAGGTACAACCCTTGACTATATATAGGGAAAGTTTAGAATTTTTAAAATTATATTGTAAAAAGTTGTAAATGATCAAACACTGCGGGAAAAAGCGGCCAACCTGCCCCGACAGCGGGGCAGGTTGGCTGCACATAATTAAAACTGTTTATGTTACAAGTGCGTGAAAAGTGGCACATTTCGCACGCGACGCGCGCGGGATGGACCACTTTCCACGCACTTGTAACATAAAATAGGGTGTGTAACACGTGCGTGAAGTTGAAAATTCCCGGGTGCGGTGATCGCACTTCGGCTCGCCTTCAGCTCGTGCGTCCACTCCGCATCCGTGAATTTCCATCTTCCCGCACTTGTTACACAAATAACTATTCCCGTATCATATTTGCTCGTGGCGTTTGGAGCAGGTTGGCCGAGTTGGGTACGGGGCCAATCTGCCCCGTACCCAACTCGGCCAACCTGCCCCAAACGCCACGAGCAAACATTTTGACATTTCACAAATACCAAAAGTGAGGTTAGTTTTAAAAACGATGATGATTTAGAAAGCCTATGGAATGCTCTTGGAAATATGTATACTCTCCATTAATTGTAACAACAAGTACATTCAATAACCATACAAGTTTTTTACTGTATTTATTTACTCACCACTCTCGAAAAGAAACAAATTGCGATTTTGCCAAAATGACGCAGCATAAATGAACGAAAATACAATCACGTATTTATCTCTCACTAATACACTTAATTTCGTAGAGACAGCGCCACTTGTCATTTCTATCATTTTCAAACAGCCAGTCGGCCAACCTACCCGACGGCCAACCAGCCCCACTCTCCCCTACCAAAGAAGTGTAACTAACAAGAACATAATTATGCATTAGTATCATCTGATCCAGTGATTAGTTCATTGAGAGAGATAGAATAAAAAAAGGTTCAAGAATTGATTTTTGAAGCAGAACAATTTTTGACAGGTAAAAATAAGAATGTAACTGAGAATGAGAAAAACATCAAAAAGACATAAATTTAGCAATAATAAACCTTTCTCATTACTGTTACATTACTGTTATACATTACCTTGACGCGGTTGAGGGGCTTATATCTTTTAATATTAAAAACGATAACCAAAGACAGTCAATCATAAAAGAAAATTACTATTATCATTAAACAAAAGCTCAGAAAAAATTATACAAATATATATTTATTGTGTAATACTAAATAAAAGATATTATAAAAAAATAATCAACCTTTATTATTAACAATTTAGATCTACAAGGTGTTACTTCGAAGACTTTTTCTATTTTTTTTATATAATTCCACCTGCAGAATAATTTTGAAATAAATATTCATAAAAAATATTATTTTCAGATAATTTGTTTAAATAAATTTGTTTAAACAAATTAATTTTGCAATTCTGAGGTTGAATTCGTAATCAGCTATCAAAAATCATAAAAATTATATTCATTTTGCTTGATGATCTTCCGTTAATTCCTTTAAATAAAGATATAAGAGATATTATACTTTAAGTTAAAAAAATAATCGTAAATTATTATTAACAATTTGGATTTAACCCTTTGTAACTCATGTTATAAAAAATAAAAATTATGACAACTATTTTAAATCGATTTACAACTGATAAATTCATGATTTAGAATGTTGATGGAAACTTTGCCGGTTTGTAACAGTAATGTTACACGGAGTTACAAAGGGTTAAAAGATATTACTTTGAAGGCCTACTATGTTTCTTCTATGTAATTCTATCCACAGATTTTGAAATGAAAATTTATAAAACATCTTACTTTGAGATAAATTGTTTAAACAAATTAATTTTGAAATTTAAAGCTTGAATTTGTTATCAACAACTTAATCCCAGCGTACAAATATTATGAGAAAATAATACATTTTCTGTATCTGCGCGCACGTGCGCGCGCGAGAGAGAGAGAGAAAAAGTAAAGAAAGCAAATAATAAGATGCAAGAAGATGTGCTTACATTTTTCTGAATTCTTTCCTTCGTCCCGGCGTCGACCGGGTACGACGTGCGCGGCCGGCGGCTCGCCATTTCGCAGCGACGACGACGAATCGCGGTCCCGTCGGTGCCAGAGTGCCGCAAATGTCACCGGTCATGGTAGCCCGCCGGCCGAAATACTGTGGAGTCACGCACAACACGTTAAACACGCACCTCGTCGCGCTAATTATTCTTTCTGCAGGATCACCGAGACGAACAGGATCAGACCGACACGTCGCGCACACAGATCGACGGATGACACCGAGCGCGATCGAACACTCGCGAATAGCGCGTCGCGGAAAACTTTCACGCCGCGTACGCGTGATTCCAGCGTACAAATATTATGAGAAAATAATACATTTTCTGTATCTGCGCGCACGCGCGCGCGCGCGCGCGAGAGAGAGAGAGAAAGTAAAGAAAGCAAATAATAAGATGCAAGAAGATGTGCTTACATTTTTCTGAATTCTTTCCTTCGTCCCGGCGTCGACCGGGTACGACGTGCGCGGCCGGCGGCTCGCCATTTCGCAGCGACGACGACGAATCACGGTCCCGTCGGCGCCAGAGTGCCGCAAATGTCACCGGTCATGGTAGCCCGCCGGTCGAAATACCGTGGAGTCACGCACAACACGTTAAACACGCACCTCGTCGCGCTAATTATTCTTTCTGCAGGATCACCGGGACGAACAGGATCGGACCGACACGTCGCGCACACAGATCGACGAATGACACCGAGCGCGACCGAACACTCGCGAATCGCGCGGAAAAGTTTCACGCCGCGTACGCGTGATCCCAGCGTACAAATATTATGAGAAAATAATACATTTTCTGTATCTGCGCGCACGCGCGCGCGCGCGAGAGAGAGAGAAAGTAAAGAAAGCAAATAATAAGATGCAAGAAGATGTGCTTACATTTTTCTGAATTCTTTCCTTCGTCCCGGCGTCGACCGGGTACGACGCGCGCGGCCGGCGGCTCGCCATTTCGCAGCGACGACGACGAATCGCGGTCCCGTCGGCGCCAGAGTGCCGCAAATGTCACCGGTCATGGTAGCCCGCCGGCCGAAATACCGTGGAGTCACGCACAACACGTTAAACACGCACCTCGTCGCGCTAGTTATTCTTTCTGCAGGATCACCGGGACGAACAGGATCGGACCGACACGTCGCGCACACAGATCGACGAATGACACCGAGCGCGACCGAACACTCGCGAATCGCGCGTCGCGGAAAAGTTTCACGCCGCGTACACGTGATCCCAGCGTACAAATATTATGAGAAAATAATACATTTTCTGTATCTGCGCGCACGCGCGCGCGCGCGAGAGGAAGAGAGAAAATAAAGAAAGCAAATAATAAGATGCAAGAAGATGTGCTTACATTTTTCTGAATTCTTTCCTTCGTCCCGGCGTCGACCGGGTACGACGCGCGCGACCGGCGGCTCGCCATTTCGCAGCGACGACGACGAATCGCGGTCCCGTCGGTGCCAGAGTGCCGCAAATGTCACCGGTCATGGTAGCCCGCCGGCCGAAATACTGTGGAGTCACGCACAACACGTTAAACACGCACCTCGTCGCGCTAATTATTCTTTCTGCAGGATCACCGGGACGAACAGGATCGGACCGACACGTCGCGCACACAGATCGACGAATGACACCGAGCGCGACCGAACACTCGCGAATCGCGCGTCGCGGAAAACTTTCACGCCGCGTACGCGTGATCCCAGCGTACTAATATGAGAAAATAATACATTTTCTGTATCTGCGCGCACGCGCGCGCGCGAGAGAGAGAGAGAGAGAAAATAAAAAAAGCAAATAATAAGATGCAAGAAGATGTGCTTACATTTTTCTGAATTATTTTCTTCGTCCCGCCAACGATCGGGTATGACGCGCGCGGCCGGCGGCTCGCCATTTCGCAGCGACGACGAATCGTGGTCCCGTCGGCGCCAGAGTGCCGCAAATGTCACCGGTTATGGTAGCCCGCCGGCCGCGCCGAAACACCGTGGAATCACGCACAACACGTTAAGCACGCACCTCGCAGCGCTAATTATTCTTTCTGCAGGATCACCGGGACGAACAGGATCGGACCGACACGTCGCGCACACAGATCGACGAATGACACCGAGCGCGACCGAACACTCGCGAATCGCGCGTCGCGGAAAAGTTTCACGCCGCGTACACGTGATCCCAGCGTACAAATATTATGAGAAAATAATACATTTTCTGTATCTGCGCGCACGCGCGCGCGCGCGAGAGGAAAAGAGAAAATAAAGAAAGCAAATAATAAGATGCAAGAAGATGTGCTTACATTTTTCTGAATTCTTTCCTTCGTCCCGGCGTCGACCGGGTACGACGTGCGCGGCCGGCGGCTCGCCATTTCGCAGCGACGACGACGAATCGCGGTCCCGTCGGTGCCAGAGTGCCGCAAATGTCACCGGTCATGGTAGCCCGCCGGCCGAAATACTGTGGAGTCACGCACAACACGTTAAACACGCACCTCGTCGCGCTAATTATTCTTTCTGCAGGATCACCGGGACGAACAGGATCGGACCGACACGTCGCGCACACAGATCGACGAATGACACCGAGCGCGACCGAACACTCGCGAATCGCGCGTCGCGGAAAACTTTCACGCCGCGTACGCGTGATCCCAGCGTACAAATATAGTGGAGTCAAATTAGCTGAAATTTCAGATAAATTTTCTGTATCTGCGCGCACGCGCGCGCGCGAGAGAGAGAGAGAGAAAATAAAAAAAGCAAATAATAAGATGCAAGAAGATGTGCTTACATTTTTCTGAATTATTTTCTTCGTCCCGCCAACGATCGGGTATGACGCGCGCGGCCGGCGGCTCGCCATTTCGCAGCGACGACGAATCGTGGTCCCGTCGGCGCCAGAGTGCCGCAAATGTCACCGGTTATGGTAGCCCGCCGGCCGCGCCGAAACACCGTGGAATCACGCACAACACGTTAAGCACGCACCTCGCAGCGCTAATTATTCTTTCTGCAGGATCACCGGGACGAACAGGATCGGACCGACACGTCGCGCACACAGATCGACGGATGACACCGAGCGCGACCGAACACTCGCGAATCACGCGTTGCTGAAAACTCACGCCGCCGCCGCGTACGCGTGATCCCAGCGCGCCAACATTATGGCCAATATTCATCAGAGCCGTATTAGCATAATTTAGGTTTTCTCATAAAAAATGCTTTGCGTGTACGCAAACATTATCCACAATTGCGAATAGATACCGTCAGCATCTGATGCGGACAGATAGAAACAGATAGATACCGAAATTATTCTAAGATCAATTGTACATTGTTATCGAATATCAAACGCGAGTGATTAGCTATATGACTATCGTAATAAATTATTAAAAATTGGATGCATCAAATAAAACTAGATTAATGATTATTTTCTGTTAATCAATTAAAAAAGAAAAACAATATCTTATATTTTGGTAACGATAAAGCAGCTTATCGACAATATCTTATGTGACAATATATTACAATAATTTTTAATCATAATTATTTTTCATGTACAGCTCAAGAAATTGATGTAGAGCAGTTTAATATATTAACAGAAGAGGATATTAAAAATCTTATTCCAAACATAGGACCACGAAGAAAATTCCAGAGTAAAGTACAAAAATATTTCAGTGAGGTATTTATTCTACATTATATAATTATCATGATATTTCACAGTTGAGTTAATCGACTTTTTTCATAAATTAAGAACTGTCATTAATGATTTATTGGTATTAATTTTTGTCAAAATTCCACAATCGCATATGCAAGAGAAGTCACTGCAACATGAAAAATGTGTTAATATAAATTCTGTAGGGAATAACACATTAGAACAACAGATTTTACGAGCAATAATAGTCGAAGATACAAAGGAACAAAATTTTAATGCCAATTAATTCCAAATAACAGTTCTCTCATATCAACACCTGAAATTCTGACTATAGTTACAACTCCAAAGCAACAAAATCTTATTGCCGACATTTCAAATAATAGTCCTGTCAGATCAACATCTGAAACTCTGACTATAGTTATAATTCCAAAGCAACAAAATTTTAATGCCGATATTCCAAATAACAATTCTCTCAGATCAACAGCTGAAACTGTGAATATAGTTACTCCAGTACTTACAATTAGTGGTAAGAATAAAATATTTTTTATTCTATTCATTTTCCACAATTTTTACGAATTGAATTTATAGTTATATATTTTCAAGACAATTTTTTTTATTCTTACATTAATCCTATATTAGTCTAATTATTTTATATTAACGTAAATGTTAATAATTATAAATGTAAATAATAATAAATTAGTAAAATAAATATTTGGAAAAGTATGAAATTTATTGAGTATTAATAATTATTGAATGTATAAAATATTAATAAATAAAAATACGTATATATAAAATAAATAGATATATTAATAAAATAAATAAGTAGTAATAACTATAAAAAAATAATATTTGGTTATGTAATAATAACTGTTTTTTTTTCTTAGATGATTTATTGGTAAAAAGTCGAACATCTGGATCAGGTGTGAAACGACGACTTAATTAGTGATGATGAATATGTAAGAAATATGTGTGTGATACATATTTTATATATACATATTATATATTTATTATATAATATAATTATATATAATATATAACTATATTATATAATAAATATATGTATATATTTAACGCATTTATTACATCTCTTATTACAAGATTATGTTTATTTTTGTTTGTCACGTTTATTATTGCAGGATCTTGTAACCATATTAAAAAAATCTGAAGAAGGCCAATTTGTGTTGGGTGTATACAGAAACAAAGGCAGATTAAACAACGATTTAAGAAATAAGCTTGCAAAAATAATTGTCAGTAATGAGCTGTCACCTGATATAAACTACACTCTTAATAACAACAGAGTATCCTTCTTGAGCGAACATATAAAAAAATTGTTTCCTACTGAAGAAAAGGTTAATTCAGTTTATGTATAATATAATAAAAAAATGATATAACAATATAATTAAGTTATAGTATACTTGCTAATCTTTTGTTTCTAATTATTTTGTTAATTTTATTTTGCAGAGTGTGTGGTATATAAAAAATGAGAAAGGTGAGCCACAAGGTAAAGGAAAAATTTTAACAAGATACTACGCAACGCGAAGAAAACTTATCAAGGCAGGCTTGATCAATGTGAAGGCTTCGACTGCTGAAAATAATAGTAAACTTCGTTTAAGTAAGTTTTAGTGTTGTTATAGATTAATTTAATAATATTTATATTATCTAATAAGAAAATGTTTTCAAGTAAAAAATATCATTTTTATTTAACGTTGCATTTGTCTATTTTTTTAGATGAGTTAAATGACGATGACATTGACGGATATGAAGAATATTTATTATGGTTGAAAAATAATTCTAATCCATGGCACAAAGTTAGTGACTACTGGTCTTTGACTTCTAAAAAACGACTTAAAAATTTTGCATCAAGTAATCAATCTTGTCATGAATATATGGATCAGTTTCCAGCTTTCTCTGATCCATTAGGCTATCTGTTAGTGAGTACATCATATTATTTTAATATAAAGAATACAAATCGTTATTTACTATTATAAATATATATTGTATTTTCTGTTTGTATGTATGTGTATGTATAATGTATGCGTACACGCGTACATTATATTATATATTATTTATGTATCTGTACATACACATGTATGCGTTGTACAGATACATAAATAATATATAATATAAATAAATTTGTTTTTTTTTAAGCTGGAACAAGATTTTGAAATATTACGTCCAGAATGCAATTTAAAATTTTATGTTGCTTGGCCAAAACTATCTGATTTTATATGTAACAAAGTAAGTGCCAAAGCCAAAAGTCGTTTGAATCATGTCTTTACACCAGGTAAGATATTTAATTATGTCTAATTTATTGATGTGATTATACCAATAAAGTGATTATATCAATTTATTCTTTATATTTTTAATACATCTATTCTTATTTCAACAGATGATATCAAAGCTGCAACTCTCTCTTTGATGCCTCATTTGTTTTCTGTGATTACAGTAAAAAAAGGAAAACCAAAAGATTGGAGACCTTCTAGAGGAGAATGTGACGAAGCATTTCTTCTACATGTAAAGGTGAATTAAATTGACTTTCACTTTTATCTCTCTATCTTCCATATACGTTATATTTTTTATAATAAAAAATAAATATTTATATTATTAAAATAAAACTACTTTACTTACTTATATTATATTGTATTCTATTGTACTCTACTTACTTTTATTATATTATATTGATAATATATTTATTTCTGTTAGACAATTGCAGATTTGAAAACAAAATTAGAAAAACGAACAAATAAACTACAGTCATTTGGTTTGACTTCGCAACCCATCGCAGTGATAGTTGGTCCATCTTTTGATGAAATCAGTCAGTGCTTTGTTTCAATCAATCAATTCAGGTATGAGGTAGAGTCACCATTGAAAGCCGTGGACTTTGTTTTCAAGTCATGTAATGTTCTAAACATTAAATATCCTCCCGAAGTAGGACAGCTCTTCATGTTTCTACAGAGAACTATATATAATATTAAAATTGTGTGGAATAAGCAAAAAAAAACTCTCAACTTACTACTAGTGTTCTTGCTGCAATTCAAGAATACAAATCACTTCAATTATAATTAAATAGAACTCATAATTAAGTGGTCCAGATAGCATCATGCCTACATGCTTTTTATGTAAAGAGACAGAAACCTCTGTCAACGGTCTGTTGACACATTTTAGCATAATACATTATGCTAGTTCATTTACAATTTTTAAATGTGGTGAAACTGGATGCCATCGAATATGGTCATCGTGTAATTCTTTGCGAAAACATTTACTTGGATCTTGTCATAATTTTCCTGCTTGGTCTCTTTTAAACAACCCTCTTCCTAAGCATATTAAATTGAATCAAAAACAAAATTGTAATGAACTTGTTGACGAAAGTATAACGACTAACTCTGACGTGTCATTAGAAGAAGTTTCTGTTAATAAACAATTAACTCTTACCGAATTTAAGTGTCTTATAACAAATCACAGTAATGCTTTTGTTGCAAAATTATATAATAAACCTTCAATCCCGCGAAATCATATTCAGTCTATTATTGAAGACAGTACATTTCTCATATAAATAGTCATGTTTCCATTTTGAAAAAAAAAGTTGTTTCAACTTTAAGTACTGCATTTGATTCTGATGATAAAATAGTGACAGATATTATATCTATGTTTGATTGTCTTCGGAAGTCGACGCGTCGCTTATCGGATCTTGGCAATAAAATCGCGAAATCGTCCGGCAGTCGAGCTAAGTCATTCCTTGATGACGGCGAGGAACCCCGAAAAGAAGCAGACTTTCCGGTGAGATTGCCTCAGATAATTTCGCGTGCATGTAAAGCCACGACACCGCTCTCCGCGGCGCGCTCTCGCTCAGGAAGATCGCCGACAAGGCGAGTGATTAGCAATCGACACTGTTTCCTCCTCAAATTATTTTTTATTTGTAGATTTAGAATCTCAATTTAAGACACTTTTTAAGACTACAACTATTGTTGATTCTTTCTGACTTGTAGATTTAATCGATCAAAAATTAATGATGCTTTAGAAGATATCTATGACGGAGCAGAATATAGAAAATACTTTGATAATGACAATGTTCTTTCACATATTTATAATTTTTCATACTCATTTAATACTAATGGCGTTGCTATGGGTAAATCTTGTGGAAAAACAATATGGCTTATTTATATTACGATAAATAAATTGCCACCAAGGAAAGAAATAAAAAAGAACGAGAAGAAAAAGCCAGGGCAGATTGAAGTTAGAGGCAGTGACGGGCATTTCGCGCAATTAACCAAACTAAAGTTATTAAAGTATCATTTTATTCAAATCAAAGAGTGTCGTTAATTCCATCTCACCTCCCCGTGGATTGAAGAAACCCCGGTGTTCCAATAAGGGGCATAACATTTCTATATAAGTAATTGTCTACAGTTGTACTTTATGACCATGTTGGAACATTCCATAAACACAAGGATGTCTTTTGAGTACCACATGACGAGCCAATTCTGACGATTAGGTATTGCTCGCTAATTTAATGATTATTATTTATTTATTGTATTACACAACGCTACGTTCCTAATTTTTAGACTGCACTTGAGAAGGGATCAAATTTCGAGCCGAAACGTAATGCACATTATTTATATTTTTACTAATTTGTCGAGAATAAAGGAAAGATTATGGTTTTTTAATACTGGCGGAGGAAGTTGTTTTTTTATATATTACATAATGTCATTATCCATTGAATACTAAGAACCCCACTGCAGGAAAGAACGAATCCCGGATCTTCCGGATTGTCTCCCGACAACGATCATTTCGGCAGTGACAAACAACAACGACAATCACCGTTCTTCATAAATGCAAATTGTGAAATTTTTCAATATAATTCGCGGGAGGAAATATTCTTCCATTATTAGGAGAGATACATCTTTTTCTCCCATAATGAAGATAATATATATCCATTATCACGATATATCTGACTTGTTTAAAAAACAAATACAAACATAGAATAATTTTCAAGAAAAAGTGGCTACAAAAGAATATATTTAATAACTGATTTTCCGGCCAGATTTACAATGCCGGAGATGGTTTTTATAAACAAAAAATAGAAGTTTAAAAATAAAGTATAGGGTTTGTAATCGTATTCTTTGACGAAGACAAAATATAAATTTTTCATTTTTTTAAATATATTTTTTTTCTTTTAAACCTTTTTTTCTTTTTTCTTTTTTCTACTTTCCATTTTTCTTTATTTTAAAAAGAATTATTATATTCATGTTTACTTTATTACTGCCTTTTCGTCAGTCAGATGGAATTATCATTGGTAGCGTCAATGGGAGAATATTTATTGAAAAGGATAAGATCTTTCTTATAACATATTAAATGTCGCGACTCGATTTTTATAGCTGTCATCGCTGAGTCATGCCGAAATCACTGCTTTCGGGAATCCGAGTTAAATTGATTAAATAAAATCTGAGATTAATTCTGGTTCTGCAACGGAGACCTCTAATTTTCAACGGAAATATTACCAAATCGACGAGAAACAATTCCCGTCGATAAGGATAAAATCATATATACATATATCATTACTCATTGAATACTAATAAGAACCCCACTGCAGGAAGGAACGAATCCCGGATCTTTCGGATTGTCTCTCGACAGCGGTCATTTTGGCAGTGAAACAACGACAATCACCATTCTTCATGAATGCAAATTATGCATTTTTTCAATATATATTCGCGAGAAGAAATATTCTTCCATTATTAGAAGAGATACATCTTTTTCTCCCGTAATGAAGATATATATCCATTATCAAGATATACATCTATTTTGCTGAAAAATAAATACAAACACGGACAGAATAATTCTTAAGAAAAAGTATCTACAAAAAATATCTTTAATAAAACGATTTAATAATTGAGGATTTCCATACAAGAGAAATGTAAATCGACTTACATCTCTATTTTCTTTTGTTGCAAAAAAGAAGATCAGTAAACCTTCAAGTTAATACCTTATAAATTTGATTGACAGCGAAAAGTGCGTTAAAAAAGCTCGCCAAAAGCGTTTTTCAATTTTTGTAGCTTGACTCTCAGTTTCCAGTTTCTTTGAGCAGTGCCTTTGAGCGGACCCTCAGTGCCTTTAAGCAGTGAACAAACATCAGCAAGATAGCGGCCGCCATAAATAACGACGATTATGATTCTCCATATGATTATGAAACAGTACATAATCAAGATTAAGCTATTTCAGAGTTGGGACACTGTAAACTAGAGCCAAATGCAATATCAAAAAAGAAACAGAAAAATGTAAGAAGTGTCTTACATTCTTGCGATGTCTCCAAAAAAAGAAAAACGCTTTTTTACATGGACTTGACGGAAGAAGCCCAGAAAGATGTTAATACAAACGCCAATGACAACTCTGATCTTGATATTTAAATAATATTTATATTGTAATTACTTTTTGTAATAAATTTTTATTTTAAAGTGATATAAATAATATGATTTGTATCCATTTTTTTCCCAAAAACTACTGTTGCTATAGGATGTGAGTATCATTAAATAAAATCTTTTTTTTTACACTTTTTGCAAAAATATTAAAAGTTTTATTTATTGCAAAAATTTATAAGTTTTAGAAAAAAAAACGAAACAAATTTTATAGCATGCTTTTATTTTAGTAATTTGACAGTTAATATTAAAGAGTTATTTTATTATCCTCAAAAGAAGTTTTCCTGATTTACATCCCTCTTGTATGAAAGCTCTCAATTGATTCTAAACTAATAGGATTTACAAGACTCAAAGTGGATGTTTTTTTTATCAAAAACCAACAATTAAAAAATAAAATATATCCGTTTGTAACCACATTCTTTATTAAAGATAAACGTATTTTTTTTAATATTTTTACTTTTTCTTTTTTTCTTCTAAACTTCCTTTCTATTTTCCGTCTTTCTTTATTTAAAAAAAAATTATTATTTATTATATCCATGTTTACTATACTATTACGGTCTTTTCATCAATGAGATGAAACTACTATTGATAGCATCAATGGGAGAATATTTATCGAAAAAAATATGATCTATTCTTATAAAAGAAAAGTACGTATGAAATCTCGTGACTCGACTTTTATAGCTGTCGTCGCCGAATCATGCCGAAACCACTGCTTTCAAGAATCCGAATTTAAATTCAATAAAACCTGGGATTAATTCTGGCTCTGCAACGGGGACCTCTAATTTTCAACGGAAATATATATATATTATACCAGTTTTGTTGTGCCACACGAGGATCAGATCGGTCGTAACGGCACTGGGGTCCGTCAATCCGCGAGGAAAGGACAACACTCCAAACTTCTTTTTAATACTTTTTAATAAAGACACTTTAATGGATACATTTGTCTTGGTTACTTCGAATACCCTGACTTCCGGGAAAAGTCGCGAGTAATACACGCACGGACTCGCCAGCCTGGAGCTGCCCGAGCAACCAAGCAGCCAAGCAGCACAGCAGACAACGACCGAGAAAGCTGACATGCGAAGCGCTGCGTTAATGTAAAGCCAATTTGAAATTGCGAGCGCCGAAAATAAAATTCGCGAGAGACGGAAATAAAATAGCGAGCGCCGATAAATGTCGGACGGCAAACTGTACCGATATCGGATATACGCCCGCGGATATGGACCAACAAATCAAAATCAAAGATAAGCGAAAGTTTGCAAAAAACAAACTCCTCTTTAAGCCTGAGACAACCCGCATCTGAACATATGATTACAAAAGCGGGTGCTATGACCCCATCGGGAGGAGACATAGGGCTCTACCAGAAGAAAGACGACGATGAGGATCCAGTCAGACCAAAGGCAAGGAAAAGACCCCGTCACATGCCTCAACCTACTCAAAACAAGAAGGTTACGAAATTCTCTGTAATTAATTTTCAATTACTTTTTCTATATTCCTCCCTTTCGTTCATACGGCCCTCCATTTCGTCCATTCGTTAGTTAACGTGAGAAATAGAAATAGAAAAATATATATATATATCAAATTCAATGTATATTACGTTTTTCTATTAGTACCCGTATATTCAAAAAGGAAATATAATCTGTGAAACAAGCAACTTATTTAGTCAGTTTTTTAAATTGACAATCAAAAATCAGTCGAACAAATATGTCGAGCCAAAAAGATAAGGAAGAGAGTGTAATGGAAGTGGAGAAAATAAGCAATAAAAAGAAGAAAGAAGAACAAAAAAACGAAGGAAAATGAATTAAACTTAAATAAGGAAAGGTTTGTACACTATTGCTTTATTTTTAGCTATTTCTTTATTTGCACTCTTAAAGAAACTATCTTAGAATATCTTGTCAATTCTCAAATGACAGGTAATTAATATTCAAATTAATTATCTTGACGAATAATTAGGAGACTGGAAAGAAATCGAAAAGAGCAAGAAAAAGAAATGGAAATGGAACGAGAACGTAGAAAAGAAACTGAACGAAAGCAGAGAAGAGAGAAGGAAGAAAATGGAGAGAAAGAAAGCGAAAAAGAAGTAAGTTTAGAAGAAGAAGAGGACAAGGAAGATAATAATCAAGGAAAAAGAAGAGGAGGAAAAAACCTAAAGGAAAGGAATAAAAGGTATGTAATATTAATATATAACGTAACTAGGTACAAAAGGTTATAAACAAAATTATAATCCCCGTTTATAACCATTTCCTTTTTTCATTTTTCCTTGACTCTTTCCCGTCTTCTTCCCTCTTTTCATTATTTTTTACTCTTTATATTTTTGGAATAGCTATTACTCGTCAAGAGCGCGGTTAATGAGAAGCAGAGGGAATTGGAGAGGTACAGATTGAAAAAGAGGAGGAGGATGAAGAGAACGTGAATGGAGAAGAGGCGGATGGAGAAGAGGAAACTGGAGAGAAGAAGAATGGCGAGGAAGAGGATATAGAGGAAGATGGATAGGAGGAGGCTGGAGAAGATTTAATACAAGCCCTGTTTATATTTTTAATAATTAAAATTTATTGTTTATTATTTATTATTGTGTTATTATATTTAATATTGTATTACAAATAATTTATTGTTATATTCAAAATATAATGTTTTATTTTTCAAGTCAACATAAAACATAATCGCAATACAGCATGATTAATGTTAATGCTAACTAATACATGTGTATACCACAGAAAAAAATTACTACTTAAAAATAAAAATATAATGTGTCTGAAGTTGTTAATAATACTACCATTTTGTACTTACGCACTTATGCTTTCACTCGCGCTTTCGCGGTTGATTAGACTTAGCTTTATATGCGAACAAAATTATGGACCTTTGATCGCGTATAAAGCTGGGTCTAATCAACCAAATCTTAAAAAATTATATATAAAATAAGAGTATAAAAAACTGAAAAATATAATAAAATGTCAAACGTACGAATAATTATTTCCGCGAAAACGCGAGTGAAAGCATAAGTGTGTAAGTACAAAATGGTAGTATTATTAACAACTTCAGACACATCATATTTTTATTTCTAAGTAAAATAATAAAATGTGCGTTAAATGTGTTTTAAAATAATAAAAGTTTCTATTTTATATATTTTCCTTTTCTTTTTATATTCTTTTCATAAAATTTTTTTAAAGTAGTTATTTTTTAATTAAATAAAGATTAAAAATTGTGATAAGCACTCAAGTCAACTTTAACCCTTATAGACTATACCTCAAGTCTCAACCGCTTACGACTTTTTAAAGAATGAGTTTTTGGAAATTTAGTATTAATTATATTGGCAACTTTTTCTAATTCTGTTATATTCTTCAGTATTTTCCACCCCTATTTCATATATAAAAAATTTGGTTGATTAGATCAAACTTTATCAGGGTTCTATGTACGTACGAATTCTCCGAAATTTCAAACGTCTGTAACTCCAGAACTAATCAACCAAATCTTAATTCATTATATATGAAATAGGGGTAGAAAAAACTGAAAAATATAATAGAATTAGAAATAAAACGCTATCTAAAATATTGAGAAAGCTATAGCGTAAAACACACTTAAAAAAATAGATGCGTGTACAGATACACACACACAGCGGATGACTTCGACTTACGGGACACCCTGTATATTCAATTCAATATATGCGACTTTATACTCTGCATGGCGTATAACACGGTCAATGATAGTCGAACGACACTTTTGTCAAAATATCATCGAGTTGTCTTTCAACTTTTTAGTCGATATCAAGTTGATAAGTATGCGTGCTCTTATAATAATAACTCTAAGCTTTTTAATGATCGACTAAACTGTCAATTGATAGAAAGTCGATAGTACGCGTTTAGCGTTAATTATTGCGTGTAAAACATTCTAAAGCATATTATAATCTCTATGTTGTCTTAAACATATATTTGCAAAGTAGGTATAAGATATAGAAGATACACGCGCGGTGTATGCTGTTAAATAATAAAACTCAAATGGTAAATCGTATAATATCTTTTTGCACCTCAAAAAAGCCAATTAATTCTCCTTAACAAAATTTATTAAATGAGATGTGGGTAAAACGGCTGTAATAAATGATCTTACTTCCAATGGAAACCATATTCAGATTCAAAATATCGTCGAGTGTTAAGTAATATTAGTGTAATATTAATTGAAAAAATTCAATATGTACATAAACAGCCTTTAAAGTTTCAAATTCAGTAACAGACGAAAAATTGTAGGTTGCATTTTGGCCGTTTTACCTACATCCCACGGCTATAGCACCATTTTTTACCCTTGTGGTATATAAAACTACAGAAAGATAAACTTACTTTAAAATTTAAAGGCATGCATATAGTCAGTAGGCAAATAGGTAATTTTTATTTGCATGAGTTACAAATAAAGTACAAACAAATTCGGTATGCATTTTAGGAAGCACGCAAAACGAACATTTACGTGGGTAAAAATGGTTTGCCATTGTTGCATTTGTAAAACAGAACAAGGACAAGAAGAGAACGTATCATTACATAAGTAACTAGATGTGAAATTTAATTTTTACAAAAGTTTATAGGTTAAACTATAACTATTTTTAACTAACTTTTTTAAATTTTATTCATTAAGTTTAAGATTGCCACAAAATGAAGAAAGCAAAGGAAGCATATGGACAAGAATTTAGGAGATATTTAAAACCAGGAACTTGTCAAAAGGTAAAAATTACTACATTTATATGTCTTGAAATAAATTGTAATTGATAAATTAATTGATTATTATAGACGTTGAAAACCTAATTAATGACGGAATCATAACCAAGGATATAATCGTAATTGACGAAAGTTTGTTGATTGACAAAGGTCCAACTACAAGTTCGTAAATTTTTAACTTTTGACAGTGGTGTAACGATGCGCCCCGAAAAACGCATCATTCCTGGCGAGCATCAGCCGGATGCCGCCCGGCCGACCATCCGCCGGGCGAGACAGGGCACGGCGTGCCCATTTTTAAAATGCGAAGCCCGCGTACAAGTCCGCGAACGGACTTACCGCGGCAACCGACTCGGAGCGCCGAGCGGTGCCGAAAACGGCCGAGCGCCGCCGAACGCAATCGCAGCGTCGGGACGCCGTAACTCCCGACCAACCCGCCGCTCCAGCCCGGCGCTCGCAATTGCCGACGCGCATACCCCCGCCACGCCGACATCACGCCACGGGTATATAAGCCGCGAAATTGTTAAAACAATTAGATTCCGCCGTGAGCCAGCAAACCGACCCGACCAGTTCTCCGCTGCTCACGGATCCCGAAATCCAATCCGAACAATCCGGAGGTAGAGAGTATTCTCTAGCTCTGCCAAGTGACGTATCTAGGCGATTGATTCGAACTTCCATCCACGAACCCGTACCCGGAGTGAACCAGGGTAAGAGAGCTCCTCTCTTACCCGCCAAGGATCTTGGCCACCCGGTGTCGCCTCCCGCCTCCGTCTATCGATGCGACCGGATATAAAGAGTGCTCTGTATATCCGCCAAGGATCTTGGCCGCTCGATTTCGCGCGTCCCGCGCCGCACGATCTCTGTACCTATCGTCGATACCCGCGCTCGCGAGCTCTACACGTACTGCCGATACCTTACTGTATCGCCGCCACCCCGCGATCTCTCGGTATATCTTACCGCTCCGTTATTCGCGTCAACCCGCGACCTTTGTAAATAGCTCCGACACTCCGCGACCATATATCACACCGTTTGTACATATTCCGAGACCTTTGTAAATCACGTCAATCCGCGACCTTTGTAAATACCTCCGATACTCCGCGCTCTCGCGACACCTTATATCGCCTCGATATCCACGCGATCACACCAATGTATTGTGAAGGGACTTAATCAAATAAACGTTGTTACATTTTCTCTGTTAACCGAGTCTTGTGTCTTTCTCCGCGCCTACTCCGAACCCTGACCAGCCGCGAGCTAGATCCGCGCTTCGGAAGCTAGGTTGTTTTATGGCGCCCGAACAGTGGACCGACCGGAAGGCTCAGACACAAGACGCGGGAAAAATGAAGGCGTATTACTACCGGCTCTCTAAAGCCGAATTAATAACCGAACTGCAGACGCTCGGTCTCAACACCGAAGGCACGGTCGAAGACCTCCGCGGCCGATTAAATCAATTCGTCGACGCCCACCCCGAGATGTTCCCGAAAAACACGGCAGAAAAAGACCCCCCGCCGGCCCTGACACTGACCATACCCGCCGCGACAGGTGCATCGCCAACAACCGTAATCCCGGCCGACCACACGACGCACCCCGCACCCCCCACCACTCAGATCATGAACCAAATGCGGAAGTGGGGGTTACACTTCGAGGGCAAGGACCCCTGGGCGTTCCTCGAGCGCATCGACGAACTCCGCGCCGCGTACGAGTTCCCGGACGACCACTGGCTACGCGGATTACCCGAACTCCTGAGAGGGGATGCGCTCCTCTGGTATCGCAACAACCGCGACGGATGGTTCGACTGGCACGATTTTATCGCGGATTTTAAAGAAACATTCTTACCTCGCCGATACCGACTACAGCTCGTCAACGAGATCCGCGATCGTACGCAAAGGGACGGGGAAACCTACGTAAAGTACGCGACACACCTACTCACGCTCATGCGACGGGCGGGGGGATACTCCTCGGAGGAGCAGGTCGAGCAGCTGTACGAAAATCTGCACCCAGACTACCAGAACCGCATCTGGCGAGGCGACGTCAATAGCCCCCGCGACCTCCAGCAACGGGCCAGCGAGTACGAAAGGCTACAACAAAACCGAAAGAAGCGCGTTCCCGCGAAAACGAACCCTGCCGAAACACCGATCACCGCCGCCGCATACAACCGAAGGGAATGTTGCTGGAGGTGCAAGCAGCGGGGACACACCCGATTCGATTGCCGCCGCCCCGCACAGAAATTCTGCTCCCAATGCGGCAAGGATGGAGTCCTCACAAAGGACTGCCATCCTCCGCCGGGAAACGCCACCGGGACCGCGGAAGCCCCGGCCGCCCCCCGGTCCTCGACGTAAAATTTCTCCCCCGGCCGCACCTAGACATCCGGATAAACGACAAACCGCTCTTAGCATTACTCGACACCGGATCCGAAATATCATTCATAAATGAAAAAACCGCGCGACTCGCACAGAACCTCGGATTCGCGATAGTGCCCGACGAAGAGGAGGTGCAATTGGCCAACGGCCACCGCATCGTCCTCCCCGGCCGCGTCCGTATACCCATCCAGACTACGAAACGCACGATTTGGCATAACTTTTCGATCATGCCAAATCTGGCAAACGCATTGCTTTTCGGGGTAGACTTCTGGGCGAAAATTGGTCACGCAGTACCAGCACCCCCGGGCACGACCACCCCGCAGACAATCCCCGGGACGGCCGCCACCGAGGGGATTGCACCGCGCACGCCAGCCGAGGAAACACAGTTACGAGAATTCCTCGAACAAGAATTACCACTCTTTGAAACCCTCCGCGGGCCCACCGACCGAACGGCACACGACATCCGCCTAAAACCGAACGCTAAACCGATCAAACAAAGATACCGGCCCCGTAACCCGGCCATGCAGGCCGTTATCGACAGTGAAGTCGAGAAAATGGAGCGAGACGGAATAATAGAACGCTCCCACAGCGCCTGGAGCTCCCCCGTAGTCGTAGTTCGGAAAAAGGACGGCAGCCACCGGTTTTGTATAGATTTCCGGATGGTCAACGACGCAACCGAGACCGACGCATACCCGCTTCCCCAGATTACCGCCACCCTGGATAAACTACGCGGCGCGAAATACCTTACGACGCTCGATCTGAAAAGTGGCTACTGGCAAGTCCCGCTTACACCGTCAAGTCGACCAATCACCGCGTTCACCGTACCCGGGAAAGGGCTCTTTCATTTCAAAGTAATGCCGTTCGGCTTGCACTCCGCCCCCGCCACGTTCCAACGGCTCCTAGACACCGTACTCGGACCCGAATTAGAGCCTCACGTGTTCGTATATCTAGACGACATCATAATAATTAGTGAGACATTCGAAGAACATCTGCGGATCCTACGGGAAGTTTTCCGCCGTCTCCGCGCCGCGAATTTAAAACTCAATCCTGCCAAATGCCGGTTTTGCGTGGACCGCCTACAGTACCTAGGGCACATCGTCGACCGCGAGGGGATACGCACCGACCCCGAGAAAGTCAAAGCCGTCGCCCAATGGCCCCGTCCACAAACCGTAAAACAGATTAGACAGTTTCTGGGCGTCGCTTCCTGGTATCGGCGTTTTATCCAAGACTTCGCGACCGTAGCTGCACCCCTCACCGCGCTAACCCGCAAACACGCCCGATGGGCGTGGGGGTCCGAGGAAGAGAACGCGTTCGAACAGCTAAAAACGACCCTGACTACCGCGCCAGTTCTCGCCTGTCCAGATTTCACGCGCCGTTTCATATTACAAACCGACGCCAGCACGACCGGAGTAGGGGCCGTACTGACGCAGAATTTCCCGGAGGGCGAACGAGTCATCGCGTACGCAAGCCGAACTCTCAATCAGGCCGAAAGAAATTACAGCGCGACCGAGCTCGAGTGCCTAGCCGTGATATGGGGAATCCGCCGCATGCGAGGCTATCTCGAGGGATACCCGTTCACCGTCCTAACAGACCATCAGTCACTTCGGTGGCTGCAGAAAATCGACGCACCCACCGGGAGACTGGGCCGGTGGGCATTCGAGCTCCAGCAATACGACCTAGAAATTCGCTACAGGAAGGGAGCCCTTAACCGAGTAGCCGACGCACTATCTCGCCAGCCCACGACAGCCGCCGTTACCCCCCCGCCCCGCTGTCCGTGGTACCGTCGAATGCTACGCGCCGTACAAAACGCCCCCCGCGAATATCCGGACTACGAGATTAACGAGGGAAAGCTGCTCCGTCACGTGCTCCATAATCTCGATTTTAAGGAAACGCCCGCCGACGAACAATGGAAAGAGTGCGTAGCTAAAGACCGCCGCCCCGAAATCCTATACCAAAACCACGACGCCCCTACAGCCGAACATCTCGGGATCGCGAAAACGATAACACGCATCGCGCAATATTACTACTGGCCCGGTATGTTTCGGGAGATAGCGCGATACGTCCGGAAACTGTCCGAAATGCTTAAAGCATAAAGTCGCGCAGACACGACCGGCTGGTGCACTGCACGCCACGTCCGTCGTCCGCCCCTGGCAACAAGTCACGTTAGACTTGATAGGGCCATTACCGCGCTCAAAGGGAGGGCATACTTGGCTCCTGACCATGCAGGACCGTTTTTCTAAATGGCTGGAGATGCGTCCCTTACGTCGCGCCACCGCGCCCGCCGTCACGACCAATATCGCCGAGGCGATACTCTTCCGACACGGATGCCCCGACGTCATCCTATCGGATAATGGGACGCAGCTCCGGTCCGCGAAACTCGCGAAAATGTTAGCCGCGCATCACGTGCGGCATGCATACACGCCCGTGCACGCGCCGCATTGTAACCCGGTAGAACGAACGAACCGCGTAATCAAGACCATGGTGTCCCAATACGTGGATAAAAACCACCGGAATTGGGACGAACGGATACCGGAATTACAATTCGCGTACAATACGGCGCGGTACGAGGCGACCGGGTACACACCTGCCTACCTGATATACGGCCGCGAGCCAGTATCCCCCCTCAACCGAGACGCCGCACCGAACGTCGCCGCACCGCCGCCCGACGAAACGCGCCGACACCTCGAGGAGGCCTTCGAACTCACGAGGATACATCTCGCACGCGCGTTCCAACGTCAAGAAAAGTACTATAACTTAAGGCGAAGGGCGTGGAAGCCGAAAGTTGGAGACTGGGTATGGAAACGCGAGTACCCACTCTCCAACAAAGCCGCAGCGTTTAACGCAAAACTCGCGCCGAAATTCCGAGGCCCCCTCGAGGTGCGCCGAATCGTATCTCCCGTGATTGTGGACTTGCGCGACAAAAGCGGAAAATGGATCCGACATATCCACATTCAAGATCTAAAAGCCGCGCCAGAGTCCCCCCCAGACGACGAATCAGAGGAAGAACATGCCGCCGAAACCGACGGCGAGAGCAACGGCGAAACCGAAGACGAAAACAACGCCGACCCCGACGATGACACCGAGGGTGACGACGAACCTTAAACATTGCCACAGACCCCCTCCCTGACATGCGTTAAACAAGCGCGGCAATAACAATCGACAAGAACAATCGGCAATAACAATACAAACGATCCCGGCATACGAACGAAGACACTCGAGTCTTAACTTTCAAGATGGAAACATCAGCGATCGAGAAAGACATCCTGGCCGAAATCGACGAGATCCTCGCCGAGCCCGTCGCCTACGATCCAGCCTGCCCGGATTTCGGAGCGACATGGACGGGCTGTTCGCCACGGGATCCGCCGCCTCCGTTGCCGCCACCGCTGAAGCCTCAAAACCCGCAGCCGCTCCGCCGACACGCAAACACGTGCCGACGGTCGGATGCGCGGTAACAGAGGTCGGACCACCAGCAACGACAGGAAGTTGGAGTGGTTAACAACTCCGCCACCGCCGATGCCGGCCGCCGAGGTCGAATCACAGCAACGGCCTACCTCGCTCGAAAAGCAAACACCGCTAAAGCGATCCCGCCACCGGTCGCACCGACGACCACCACGCCTGCCGCAACCACCAGCCGCATCGCCTGCCGCACCACCAGCCGCATCGTCTACCGCACCACCAGCCGCGGAGGTACGGGCACTCCAGCCCGTAGGCTCGAAATTACCCCCCGAAGATCCCGGTGCAGGTGGAGCCGGACCACATCATTCTGGTGCCACATTACGGCCGTCCACAACACCAGAGAGTGGAAGACGACGGAACGAGGTTTCAAATGGCACGTGCGATTTAATCATGAGGGAACCGTCCGCAAGATCCGGAAGCTGCCGGTCAAACCACGAGCCCGGCCGACGTAAACCAGAAGCGCCAAATTCGCGCTCGTAAATGAGGGGGGGTGATGTAACGATGCGCCCCGAAAAACGCATCATTCCTGGCGAGCATCAGCCGGATGCCGCCCGGCCGACCATCCGCCGGGCGAGACAGGGCACGGCGTGCCCATTTTAAAATGCGAAGCCCGCGTACAAGTCCGCGAACGGACTTACCGCGGCAACCGACTCGGAGCGCCGAGCGGTGCCGAAAACGGCCGAGCGCCGCCGAACGCAATCGCAGCGTCGGGACGCCGTAAACTCCCGATCAATCCGCCGCTCCAGCCCGGCGCTCGCAATTGCCGACGCGCATACCCCCGCCACGCCGACATCACGCCACGGGTATATAAGCCGCGAAATTGTTAAAACAATTAGATTCCGCCGTGAGCCAGCAAACCGACCCGACCAGTTCTCCGCTGCTCACGGATCCCGAAATCCAATCCGAACAATCCGGAGGTAGAGAGTATTCTCTAGCTCTGCCAAGTGACGTATCTAGGCGATTGATTCGAACTTCCATCCACGAACCCGTACCCGGAGTGAACCAGGGTAGAGAGCTCCTCTCTTACCCGCCAAGGATCTTGGCCACCCGGTGTCGCCTCCCGCCTCCGTCTATCGATGCGACCGGATATAAAGAGTGCTCTGTATATCCGCCAAGGATCTTGGCCGCTCGATTTCGCGCGTCCCGCGCCGCA